>JABUQX010027591.1:37500-57500 GCA_015478945.1 Trachelipus rathkii | reverse complement strand
ACAATAAGTGATTTATGGTTTTCCGCCCTTAGGAACTACGGGGAGACTTGCGTGATGGGTGAGGCTGTCCTTGAACAATCCAAAGATTTGCCGGGTGGGTTAGTGGCTCAAGCGTCAACTGTCTCAAAGCATCCCCTCCTTATGGGTTTCCTCCTTTGCTCTCTTGTGTGTGGCTGATACTTAAGTCTAGTTTTCTTCTCTCCAAATCAGCTCAAGTAATACGGCTGTTGTTGACGAGCACAACATCCTCCTTTAACTTATTTTCTTGTTCAATTGTGGTGCCCTAAGGGGGTTCTAGTCTTATATCCTACTTGTCTCTGTAACTTTTCATTAATGATCTTCTCACCTGCCAATCTAACACATCTAACTTCATATGCCGATGACTCGGACCCTTCCATTTTCCAACTCATTTCAATTCTGCTCCCCTTTTACTTCTAGAATTGCCTCCCGTCTTAATCTTTCCGATTCTATTCTCTGCTGATCTGGATAGGATTTCAAAGTGGGGTCGTCTGACCTTGTGAAATTTAATTCTTAAAAACTCAGCTTCTACAAATTCTCCCTCTCTAAAAACACCTTTCCAACTTTCCTATCTCTTTCGACGGTTCTTCTCTCTCTCCTGTTGGACAATATAAACATCCTTTGGGCCTTAACAAAACAAAAAAAAATGTGTTTGGGAAGCGTTAACATCACACACAGGTTGCTTAGGGCAGCCTCATAAGAAACTGGTGAGTTTCTGTTTATGGACCTGCTCGTGGAAGATTTTTTCTCTTCTCAGTTTACTCCAGCTACAAAGGGCCTCATCCGCTCTTTGGGAGTACTGATTTCTTCATACTGGGGGGCTCTGGTGTCACCCGGCTTTTGAACAGGGGTCGAGTCAAAAGCCACAAGACTTATTAAACTGTTCGGTACTTTCCACTTTCTCTTGACCTCTATCCTTTGCGGCGCAGATGTTGGTGCTTTATGCTCTTTTCTATAAGGTCCGCAGCCGGCAGGTGCTCGAGGGAACTTGTCACTACGCGTACACCACCTTTACGACGCCCTCACGTTAAACTAGGGGTTATCTGGTGAGGATCTGGATGAGTTTTGTTGTAGATATTTGGTAACTCAGGCCTAGTTACGCTGCTCTCCAGGGTGCTTCCTTTTCCTTGACCTCGGTTCTGTGATGAAGATAGCATTCCTTCCAATCCTTCTGTGTTCCTGCTGAAGTTTAATCATCTCCTATCATATTTCAAAAAGCCTGGCGTGTGTGCTCACTTGCCGTAATTATGCGTTAAGTGACTGTATGAGGCGTGCAACACCCCCCTTCTTGAATAGGCTCTGCCCGTGAGTGGTGGTGACAACTGTAAAAAGTAATATAATATATATAGTTGGGAGGACAGTTTGCATGGGCCTTCCTGCTTAAATGTTATTCTACACGGGGTGGGTTTATATGATACCTTCTCAAAATTTGGATTCATGGACCGACTCCTAGGTTGATGACGTGAAACTTCTCATCCGTTAGACTGATGGTTACTCGTTGCCGTGCACTCCTCGGAGGGTATTACTGGCCCCTAAAAAATAGTTAAAGGGTGTCGTCAGTAGAAGGATGAAATTTGGAGATATTGTTCGGCTGAAGAAGGAAGAAGTCTGAGTCAGAGGAGTCGGAGACGTGACCGCGCCCGTTGCTGTTGCAGCCGTGTGCTCGGTTTGCTTACCGAGGTGGAGATAAATCATTCGTTTGATTCGGTTATTCAAATATAATATTTATAAGTGGTCGTAGATACTTCAAAATATGAATGGTTTCAGACACCCTTGGGTAGCGGGTGTATTCTTAATATATCTTATTTATTACATATATATAAAATAATAGTAATATATATATATAATATGTCCTCCCCGCAGTCACACCTGATTATATTATTAATATAATTATTATAATATATATAATATTTTATACTCTATAATAATACTATAATGATATGATATATATATATTATATATATATATATATATATAAGACAATTAATATAAAATATAAATAACAGTATATAACCTAAATAAATAAGTATTATATAATAATATCATTCTTATATATATATATATATATATATACTATATAATATATATATTATATATATATATATTCAAATGCCTTTTAGTGATTATTTATAAAAACGATGGTTTGACAACTCGAGTCACTCCGCTGGTCCAACTCGAGTGACGCACTGATCTTTTCGGACGAATATTGTTAACATAAAAAATTTTCGGTGTCAAAATGTGTGAGTGGCCTGTTTCTACAGCTTTTACCAATTAGAATATATTATATATATATATACTTATATATAATAGATATAATTATAATTTATAGGATATATATATATATATATATATATATATATATATATATATATATATATATATATATATATATATATATATATAAATATAATATATTTTTTTATTACTAATTATATTAAGATAGAATAGTAAGCTTATACTATATATTATATATATATATATATATACTGAAAATATAACGAAAACCTACTTTAATAATTGTATAATAATTTTATTTCCTGTCCTTTTGAATAAATTAATAACTAGTTTTATCATCTATTACTTCGTTTTCACACAGAGAAACCAATAGTTCTTTTTCAATTAACATTCTAGGTAAATTATTTAACCTTTCACTAGCCATTCTATTTCGCAAAGAAGATTTTTTCCGTTTTAAACATAGGAATCTTTCTGCACTACCGGATGTTACGTATAGAGTTGCAAGCAAAGTTAGCAACTGGAACACTTGATCAAAGTATCATATAAATCAAGTTCCTTTATTATTTTGAGGACTCGTGTTTCTTACATGCTTTACCTAAATTTTTTAAATCAAAATAACCAACTTTGCCCCACACATTGTTCCCACGTAAATTGTTAAATAACAAGCATTGGCATCAATAAACTTTGTCTTATCGGACAACTCGCAAGCCAATAAATTTTAGTAAACTAATCAAGAAGAAAAAGTCGCGGAACATTATTTACTTTGGAATTTGTATGTTATTTGAAGATTCAAAATTCTTTCACACATTTGTAAATTTATTTGTACGTTTTCACGGGAAGTGAGCGAAACTTTTCGTATCTTTTCAAGCGCACAGCAAGGTATGATGCCTAGGCTGACCTGGCCCAATATCATAATATATAAAATATAAAGATCTATTTACGCCCATAGCTTAGAATTTTACTCTTAAGAACTGATTTTATTTATACATTTAAATTAATTTCATATGAAGTTTTGAATGGAGGAGTTGCAAAATTTTTAACAACATATCTTTTGGTATATTTAAATTTATTATACATAATAAAAAAGAACTTGAATACTTAAAAGAAGGAAACTTTTTCGATATATGGCTTAAATGCAGTGAGGTGAAAGCTGCGTTTCTCAAAGGGGTCGGATTTCATATGAGTATAGAATTATCAATACAATTCTCCTACGTCTACTGGTACACATGGGCGGCTGAAACCCCCTTGATTACCATAGTATGTCTTTTTCGTGAATGGGTGGTGAATATTTTATCTGGCGGATTTAATCACCCACCAAACACCACCTTGCAACCATGCAGGAAATGGTGATGAAGAGATGAAGATGCAATAATTGATTTTATTAATAATTGTTACTGATAAGTTATAGTAGTTGATATATATATAGTGTAATATATATTATTTATAGTATATTTATATATATATATAATATAATATATATATATATTAGATATATATAAAATATATCCACATATATATATATATATATATTATATATAGTTTAATATTATATAGTATATATATAGTATATATATATATCATATATATATTATTATAATAAATAGCCTTTAAAGAGAAAGACCATAAATGAAATGTCGGTATTTTATCTGAAGTAAGATTTATTATTAATATGATTACTAATGCACAGAAATTGTTCATTCTTGTTCGGAACCTCTCTAGGTGCAGTTTCTTCACTAATAAAATTCCTTTGTTTATCGCAAAATCCTCTCTGTACCAATAAAAAAATTTTAATAATGTAATTTTGTTTTAGATTTTAAGATTTTATATGAAGATATGGGTAGTTCATAATGTTGTTAAGAGTGGGATTAATATTGTGTGAGATTTACGGCCTTTTGTCATATTGTATTATTGGGTGTTAAAGGATGCATAGGATTTCAAATGTATTTTCTTTTGTGTAAATCTCTTTCTCCGTTAAATGTGATGCACTCAGGAGTCATGTTGTTAATGTCTATAGTGTCGGTTATGTGTGAAGTCGGTGAAATGTAGAATGTAAGGGTTCAGGAATAATTTATTGGTCATTGGTTAATGGCTCATGTTTTATATGTTTTCACGTACAAGTCGACGTTGTTTTAACAATCATAGATTGTTCACGTCCGATGTGATAAGTGCAGTTATAACAATTGAAAGGTCAAAGGAATTTATATAAACACAATTGGTAATGGTTAGTGGCGTTGCGATTATGTTACGTCTTTAAGGAAATAGCTTTGAAGGGGTAGATTAGACTGAATGACAGGTAAGATTGAAATTTTTACATTGCTGGTAAGATATTTTTTAATTGTTTGAGAGGAATGTTAGGAATGTGTAAGAAAGGATTGTTTTAGAAGTTGGTTGTGGAGTGAGTGCTTGATAGAAGGATTTTTTTTGCTAGTTAATGTGCCGCGTTGTATAATGAGATCGGGGTAGGAAAGTTTTGTTAAAAAATAGGAAAAGGTAATCAAATTTCGGATTGCAGGAAAGAGGACATGAAGAGCATATGTCGTCTTACGAGTCTTTGAGGAATAAGGAAGTGAAAGTGTTCCCTATTTTTTTGATTGTTGAATGGAGACTGGAAACCAATGTATGTAACTTTGAGTTGTATAGGTGGTTAACGGTTACAATACAGAGAATTGGAGATAAGGTGGATTAGATTGACCAGGTGGTAAAGAAACTGTCAGGGTATAGGTGGGAATTATTATCTGGAAAGTTTCAATGGTGAATTAATGTTTTAGGGTTTTAAATAAGTTGTTGAGGAAATCGAGAAGTTACTGTGGGTTAATATTGGGAGGAAGAGATCAAAAATATCATTCAAACTGATCTGTATCCAAGGTAACATTATTCATGAAGGGTGTTAGGAAATATGTAATAAATTCAAGGTTAGTTCCAATTAAAAAATATTACTTAATACAGGAGAAAGGGGAAAACCCATACTAAGTCCAGAATTTTGTTTCAGAAACGTGTTATTTTAAATCGAAAAAAGTTATGTTTCAGGTGTGAGCAGGACCATAATTGTTTTAAATATCAAAGAAAGGAAAAAAGGTAATATGAACAATGTTTTTCATCAATAAAAACGTTTGAAGTAGTGAAAGGGTTTAAAGGGACATTGTGACAGAGTGAAGAGTTTGAAGCTTACATTCAAAACTTACGAGGGGAGTGGGGTAGTTGAATAATTCATCCTTTGGATTTAGGAATTTATTAGAGAAAGTTGAAAATCGGTGTTTCATTGGTTTTTGATTGATTAAAATCTTCAGAAATTGGTAATATGTGATGAGGAAATGTGTCCAACAAGAGGTGAGAGTTGTTTAGCTAACCATTTAGATAATTTATAGGGGAGAGAATCTATGTTAGAGATGATGGGGCGAAGAAAGAGGAGCTCATTTGGTTTATGGGTTTTGTGCGGATTCCGTTAGAATTTGGGAGAGCAAGGGAAAGTAGCTTTGTAAATCTTGTGGAAGAATGAGTTATGTTCTGAAAGAACTGTTTTTAGTTATGGTTTAAAGCTATTTTTGAGAAGTGTTGAAGGGACTTTTTGTGTGAGGAGGGAATTATGTGATTTGTTATCAGAAAGAAGTAGTTACTCATGTATGTAGATAGTCGTTTTGTTAAGTATAACTATATTACTTACATTTGTCAGATCTTGTAATTATAAACAATTAACAAAACACTTAACCCAATAATTTTCAATCTATAACCTCTTCGAGATACTACCCCTCCAACGGTGATGAAGATCAACTAGTGACATAATTAGTTACTGGACTGGTTGGTAAAGATGTGTTTATTAAAAATTCCTTGTCCTTCATTTGTAACTCCTTATACATGCGGGTGCCCTGGGAAACTCATGATTATAAATCCGATAGACTGTAACTCACAAATTCACAACATGACCTATCCACATGACAATTCATTCTCTCCTGCCCTTCATGTACATTGGTTCACACATAACCACACCTGCATAGCCTTAACATAATGGAACTCCTATCATCTACATCAAAAGATTACATACATGAACGAAAACGATTAGTTGCGAATCCTACTTCATCCTTAACACCAATAATTAATACAATAGACAAAAAGGCGAATTCAATTTTAATCCCACTCTTAACAACATTAATTGAAAACTCTCAGCATAATTATCTATAATCTTTAAATCTAAAATATAAATTACTTTTAAAATTTTTTATGTTAATAATAATTTTTTAACTTTAGTCTTGAACAAAGGAAACTGAAAACCTGATGAGGTTTCCGTAACATAGAATAATATGCGAAAATATATGTTTGCTGTAATATATTAATCATATATAAATCTTACTTCAGATAAAATACCAACTCTTCTAAAATTATTTTACAAGTTTCTCCTTTAAAGGCTTTTATTATAATTTTATATCTATTTTATATCTATTATGAACTACTGAACTAGTTATAATATATATATATACTTACTTTGATTTTACGCTATTAATTATATATATATATGTATTATAATATATGTTAATATAATTTTAAGTATATATTTATTTATATACTTATATTTAATATTATATATAACTATATTAATATAATATGTAATATATATAATAATAGTAGATATATATTTATACTATGATATATATATATATATATATATATATATATATATCATGTATATATATATATATATATATATATATATATATATATATATAACGAAAACGTACTTTAATAATTGTATACGTAGCTTGTTTATTTGTATGAATTTAATTTCCTGTCCTTTTGAATAAATATAACTAGTGTTTATCATCTATTACTTCGTTTTCACAGAGAGAAACCAATAGTTCTTTTCATTTTAACATTTTAGCTAAAATTATTTAACCGTTTCTACAACCCATTCCGACTTCGCAAAAAGGTATTTTATCCGTTTTAAACAACTTTGAGCAGGATCGTTTCTGCCACATACTGATGTTAGTATTAGAGTGCAAGGAAAGTTTGCGAACTGGAGAAAACTTGATCAAAGTATCATATAAATCAAGTTCCTTTATTATTTTGAGGACTCGTGTTTCTTACATGCTTTACCTAAATTTTTTAAATCAAAATAACCAACTTTGCCCCACACATTGTTCCCACGTTAACATATGTTATTATAACAAGGCATTTGGCATCTCAAAAATAAACTTATGTGTTTCTTATCGGACAACTCGCAAATCCTTTTCTTTATAGGCCATAATAAAGATTTTTAGTCACTCAACTAATCAGAGAAGAAAACCAAAAGCTCGATCTTAAACATTATTTACATTTTGGATTTTGTATTTTATATTATTCGCGATATTAAAATAATCTTTCACACATTTGCAAAAGTGTTCATTTGTACGTTTCTCACGGGCAAGTGAAGCCGAACTTTTCGTATCTTTTCCAGCGCACAGCAAGGTATGATGCCTGGGCTGACCTGGCCCAATATCATTATATAAAATATAAAGATCTATTTACGCCCTATTGAGCATAGAGATAGGAGGAGGAGTAATTGATAGAGTAGAAGGAAAATTTTCATGCACATACTTAATATTAAATTATACAAATAAAACAAGCTATTTATGTATACAATTATTAAAGTACGTTTTTTGTATTTTCATATATATATATATAATATATATATATATATAGAATAAATAATATTATAAAGTATATATAATATAATATAATATATTATATATATATTATAATATATATTTTATATTATAATATATATATATATATATATATATATTAGGTTATATATATAATTTAAAGTCTACTTATATATATATATTCTACCAAAAGAGTATAATTTTCAAGGTACGCCACTGAGATATAATTATATATAATAATATATATACTATATATATTATATATGAGTTAAATTATTAATATTTATATATATATATAATAATAATAATTATAGTTAATATATAATTATATTATATATAATATATATATATATTTAACAGAAGAGATTGTGAGAAAAACTATCCTCGTTAAGATTAGTCAAATTGTTAACTTAATTTATATATAATGAATGCAATAAAACAAAAACAACCTTATAAATAATAATAATAATAATAAAATAATAATAATAATAATAATAATAATAATAATATAATAATAATAATAGATAAATAATAATTGGAATTTAATTAATATAATAATAAATAATAATAATAATAATAATAATAATAATTTTCTTAATTTTTATAATAATAAAAATAAAAAATAAATAATAATGATGCTCAATAATAAAAATAATTAATAATAATAACAGTGAAAAAAAAATAAATATAAAAAACATAATAATAATAATAATAATAATAATAATAATAATAATAATAATAATAATAATAATAATAATAATAATAATAATAATAATAATAATAATAATAATAATAATTAATAATTTTTATAATAATAAAAAAAAAATAATAATAATAATAATAATAATAATAATAATATGAATAATAATAATTAGCAACTACGCTCTGCTACCATTAAAATGTCTAAAAATAAATTAAATAATAATAATTAAAGAAAACTCACAAGGTCCTGTAGAGGGTTTTTGATAAAGCCCAAGACTATCCTTCTGAAGCCTTTGTGTTTCTTTCTTATTTTTTTTTAAGTTGATTGAAGAAGCTTGTATGCAGACAAATATTACACAGAACATGCAAAAATATAAGAGGGGTTAGTGGATGCAAAGGTTTGATTAGACAAAACAGTATAAAACAATATAAGATCTGAATTACCTTAAGCAAACAAAGTAAAATCATTAATGGGCATGTATCAGCCTACATGTGCTTAAGATTTAAAGGGTATTCTCCAGGAGGCATGAACGTGGTGAAATAAATTTAAAAAGAGAAATATAAAACATGGGGATAAGGAGATATGTAAGTATGAACTTATTTTTAATAAACCAAGGGATTTATTGATTTAGTGATTATTATATATATATAATAAAATAAACATAAAAAAAAATACAAAAAAAAAAGTTTTGTAGTTTTATATTCGTTTGTTTATTAGATAATAATATATTTTTATTTAAACAAAAAAAAAAAAGAAAAAAAAGTATTACGGCATGGTACTCATACATACCAAAAGAATCTCTTTCAATAATTAAAAAAAAAAAAAAAAAAAAAAAAAGTCAATTACGGCATGGTACTCATACATACCAAAAGAAATTTTTCAAATTTTTTAACAAAAAAAGCTTTGCTTCATTTACATTTCAGTTTATGCCTTTGTAAACAGTCACATACAAACCTGAACAACAACCGAATATAATTTTACTCCAACACAAAAATACTGATACATATAGCCTGTTTAAACACAAACAGGTAAAAAAAAAAAAAAAAAACTTTACACCAATATATATATGTAAAAAAGATGCATTTACAAAACTTGGCCTTCAATTGTTTAGATTGTTTAAATTTGACTTTTTAATATTAATTTAATATACATTTTGTTATGTCCACTATTTATTAATTTTTGTTCGTTATAACTTTATAGAAGTGTCACTTTAATTCTTAGAACCTTATAGTCCTTCAGAGGCACAAAATAAAAAATAAAAGAAAAGTTATCCTAATCACTGGAAGAAAATTGGGTATTCGTTTGTTCCCTCGTTAAAGTAGAAATATAATGTTATTAAACAGCACAGTTATATGAATATGAAAACTTCAACACTTATTTAACAAATAGTCACTGGCTATTTTGATATACTCCTTCAGTTTCAAAAATGTGGATTACATAATATTGTATAATCAAGAGTTCAAACATTGATAATCGTTAGATAACTAGTATTCTGATTATCTGTTAAGGATTGATCCATTAATGTTCTTTCACTTAGGGATCGCCCTCACCCTAGCTCTCCTAACTAAATTAATATTAAATACAGTGTTTGAATACTTTAAAGTAGCTGCAAATTTCAATAATAATTAATGTTTATATCGGTAGTTTATAAAATACAATTTAGATTTTGTTTTATATTAAAAAAAATTATGGGTTTATTCTTACCTCCAAAGGAGGTAACAAATTATTTGGAATAGGAATTGGAGAGCTAAGAAGACAAATGCGAAGAGCTTTTTCTTCCAAAAATGTAGGTGTAGGAAAGCCTTATTTTTTATCATTAGAGATATAAAGGATGTTTGTAATTGAAAGCTACGGTTCTAGACTAGTATTAAGAAAATTAAATGAAAATCAGAAAAAAAATAATTTGAGAATTAGAAGTTAAAAGTAAAACTTATATAAAAACAAAAGTCTGAAAGACTGAAAACAATGAGATTTCTAAATAATAATAATAGATATTAATAAAATAATAATAATAATAATAATAATAATAATAATAATAATAATAATAATAATAATAATAATAACAATAATAATAATAATAATAATAATAATAATAATTCGATTATTATTAAGAAAAGTAAAAATATTGAATAACTAATTGAATATTGAATATTGATAAAAAAAAATAAAAATATTGAATAACTATAACACTTGCCTGCAACATTTTATAGGTCAAAGGTTTATGAACGGTTATATGTTTCTTTTGCATGCGGATTTCAAAAATGTACCTCATTTTCCTCTATCATGTCAAGTTTTTGTGCTATTTAAATTTTTAGAGTAAATAACTATGACCGGAATTGATTTACAATTCAAAACATTATTATTACCAAATATTAGCTTTACCTTATCCAAAAATGTACAAAATACATGTAAAAATATGAGGACAATCACAATCAATGTAAAAGTAAAGAATAAAAATTCAAAGTGGAAAAGTTATTGCTGAGTAAATGGTTTTCGCAAGGATTTTTGTGTATGTTTCGCTTGTGGAATGTCTCTCTTGAGGCACAAGCAGTAGTCCGTAAGCATGCTGACATCCCATCTACCTTTGTACCTCTCTTCCATTACATGAATATACTGATGGAACCGCTCTCCGTGTTCCTCACTAAAGTCCCCGCAGCTTTCTGGAAAGTACACGGGAGTGGAGAAAATGTAACTTTATGGACATGCGTGCACCATGAGGTTGGAACCTCATACTCTGGACTTATCATCCAGAAATAATAGTCCCTTGTATGATTTTTTTCCTCCTTACAAATCAGTTGAATACCAAATGGCAAACAGTCAATCTTCTTGTGACTCGTTCGCCGCAGACTTTTCTACACACATTTTGCAGCATATGTGTGGGCAAGGCTTTTATCTTGATCACCAAGTTTAACTTCTAAGTATGCGTGATACAAACCGTGTAATATTACACTTTCGATCAGGAATGTTAGTTTACCGCATATATAACAGAACTTATTTGGATCATTCTTGCACCTACGTTACATTGCAATGGATCAAAAGCAAAGTTATTTCTAGGATACTAGAGAAGAAATACTACCGCGCACGTACACGTAGGAACCTAACAATAAAGTATAAAGTATAAACTGACAAACGCCTCTCCGTTACTTCGGAAACGTTAGTCGTAAGTTGCAAGACTCCGCAATTTATAAATAAATGTAATTGTGTGACGCATTTCTGGAAGGTAAGATCGCTATTGAATGTGATTTATTCGGATTAATAAATAAAATGCTGGTTTATTAATGATTCCTAAAAAATTGAATATCTTAAAAACTAAAAAGGATTGACGAAAATGGGATTCATTTCTAAATTCAGCATGCAAGAAACTTTGAGAAGCCCTAAACCTTTTAAAAAAAATTTCAAATGCATATCAGCGATATATATATATATATATATATATATATATATATATATAGTAGTATAGTGAGAGTATATATATATATATATATATATATATATATAGAGAAAGAGTATATATACAGGTGGAGGGATGGTGGAGAGAGGGGATGAAGAGGATAAAGAGATGGAGAAGGATGGCATGGGAGTGGCGGGGACCAGACTGGCCAATGAAAAATAAATGGAGGCTGATGATGTGCGTGTTGAAGATAGGCCGTATAAAATATAGAATATTCCTGTATATGCACACAACAGGGGCAATCCTTTAGAGGAGAAAACCAGATTTATGGAATTGATGGAAGAAGAGGTAATGGAGGAGGAGGGGGGGAGAGGTGCGTGTTGATGGGAGATTTCCAACCATAGTAGGGAAAGAGAAGAGAGATGGAGAGTATTGGGACCATTTGGAGAGGTGACAAGAAACATGGAGGGAGGTTGATCAATTTTTGTGTGAGAAACGATCTAAAAAATAAATGAACACTGCTCTTTTCAAGCATAGAGAGTCGCATATCTTAAAAGGTATAGATGGAATCAGGTAACAGAACAATTCGATCAAAAATCGGAGATAGACTACATGATAGTTTCCGATAAAAGGATGATAAAGAACGTAATGGTGATCTCGGGAGTGTCCTTGGATGCGGATCTTAGACTGGTGGGTGGCGGATATGAAGATAAGAGGGAAGGGAAGAGTAAATGAGCAGAAGAGGGCAGTGGTCAGGAGTGGATAAGTTGGCAGAACAAGAACGAGACGAAATTATGAACGGGAGATGTAGGAAACTTAAGGAATGGAGAAGAAAATGAAGACTTGTAGGATGTCATCAGGGAAGTGGTAGAGAAAATGGTAGGAGGTGGAAGAGATATACAATTATGGTGGAATGAAGAAGTGAAAGAAATGGAAATGGAGGGTATGGAATGGTGGTGGAGGAATAAATAGGTGAATGAGGTAGAGAGAATGGAAGAGGAGTAAAAGATGGAGACCGGAGAATGGTGGAGAATGAGATGGAAGGAAGGTGGAAAACTAGAAATATAAAAGATAGAAACGAGAGATTCCTGTGAGACTGGAAGAAAGAAATGATAGATGGACCGAATACTATGAAGATCTGCTAAATGTAGTATCAATACAGAGAACAAGAGGAAGAAGTAGATCAGACGAGGGAGGAGGGAAGAGGAGGATGAAGGCGAGAGATAACGGTGGAGGAATATGAAGAGGCTATAAAAAGGGGATGAAGAAGGGTAAAGCTCCAGGAGAGGATGGAGTGGCTGTGGAGTTGGTGGTGGAGGGAGGAAAGGAGCTGAAAGGGAGAATCATGAAGTTTGAGGAACAAGTGTTGGAGAGAGAGGGAAAGGTGCCAGAAAGGTGGGGCAAAGCAATAATAATACCGATATATAAAGGTAAAAGAGATGCTGGAAGATGTAATAATTACAGAGGTATCTCACTGATGGACCATCTGACGAAAATATACGAAAGAATATTGGAGAGGAGGTTGAGAGAGAAGGTAGAGCCGAGACTTGGAGAAGAACAGTTCTGGTATAGAAGGGGAAGAGGAACGACGGACCTCTTATTCACACTGAGAATGGTCTCGGAGAAGATGCTGAATATGGCAAAAGATTCTTTTGTAGCCTCTTAGACCTAGATAACGTTAGTTCGATTCGGTGCCAAGGAAAAGCCTCTGGAGAGCTATGGAGAGGAATTATGGAGTGAAGGGTAGATTAAAGAAGGCGATAGAAAGTATGTATGAGAAATGCAGCTGTAATGTTAGAACCGAGTGGGAGAACGATAGATTGTTTGAGGTGAAAACAGGAGTGAAGCAGGGGAGTGTTTTATCGCCACTTCTGTTTATATTATATTTAGCCGTGGTGATAAGGAAAGTGAAAGAGAGACTGGGAGAATTTGAAGGGAACATAATGGCATATGCGGACGATCTGGCATGCTGGAGCGAGAGAGGAGGCGACCGGAGAGGTGGTGGAGTTGTTGTGGAGGAGTTGGAGGAAGCAGGGATGAAGATGAACATACAGAAGACAGAGATATTAACAGAAGGGGAGGAAGTGGAGAGGAGATTACGCGAAGAATGGAAAAGTATGGATTAGTTATGAAAGCGATATACACCATGATGAAAGATAGAAACATCGGAATAGTGGTTAAAAAGTGATTTTTAACAGCATACTGACTCCGACACTGCTGTACGGAGCGGAAACATGGACAACAACGAGAAGAGAGGAGAGTAGAATACAAGCGGCGGAGATGAGGATATTAAGAACTATGATTGGAAAGAGTAGGAGGACAGAATAAGGAATGAAGTTATTAGGAAGTTTTGGGAGTGAAGAAGATGACACTGAAGATGCATGGGGAGATTGAGATGGGGACATCTGGAGAGGATGAGCAGGAGAGAATGCCGAAAGAAGATGGGAATGGACACCAGAGGGCAGAAGACCAAGCGGAAGACCAAAGAAGAGATGGGCGGAATCGGTGGAGGACTCTCTGGAAAGATGTCAGCTACCAAATATGAGAGCGCTTGAAAAGAAGAGGAATAGTGCAGGAGAGGGATGTCTGGAGAAATGCTTGCGCGGCTGACAGGAGGAAGAATCCTTCCTGGGAGAAGAAAAAAAGAGAAATATATATATATATATATATATATATATATATATATATATATATATATATATATATATATATATATATATATATATAGTATATATATATATATATATATATAAATAAGAAAGAGATACAGAGCGCACATACACACATACATACACATATATATATATATATATATATATATATATATATATATATGAGAGAGAGAGAGAGAGAGAGAGAGAGAGAGAGAGAGAGAGAGAGAGAGAGGAATGGGGAATACATAGGAAAATAGATTTGATGAATGGATGAAAGGAGAATGGAAGGAGGAATGGAGCACCACCACCACGCATGTATATGGGGAGCCGAAGAGAGGCTGAATAATAATAATAATAATAATAATAATAATAATAATAATAATAATAATAATAATAATAATAATAATAATAATAATAATAATAATAATAATAAAATCATTTAAAAAGTTTCAAGTTTAATAATTTTTAAATAATAACAATTATATTTTAAATGAAAATTATAATTTAAATAATAATAATTATAATTTGAATTATAATAATTAAATAATAACAATAACGATAATAATAATGTTTAAATAATAATAAAACATGTTATTTTTATTACATCATTATATTATAAACAAATAAGAATAATTTAGTTGAATGAAATAAATTACTTTTGATTAAAATATTGACAAACACACACACACACACACACCTACACCCACACACACACCTACAACAACACACACACACACACACACTAATAACAATACACACACACAACACAGAGAGAGAGAGAGAGAGAGGAGGGAGAGAGAGAGAGAGAGAGAGAGAGAGAGAGAGAGAGAGAGAGAGAAATTACATCAGGAATTTAAATCTTCTCTCTCTTCAATGTTTGGCGCGAGATGAAACAGTTTTCTATTCTATTGACGCTGGGCATGGGAAAAGGAAATCCAACCCAAGTCGAAAAGGTATGCTGACCACATAAATGGTTGGGTAGACGTGGGGGTAGTCAAATATGAATAATCAGGATTTACATGAAATTTGTAAAGTTTTAATAATAATAATAATAATAATAATAATAATAATAATAATAATAATAATAATAATAATAATAATAATAATAATAATAATAATAATAATAATAATATTAATATCCTTAAAAGATATGTCTATAGGATGATGACGAATAGTTTTTTTTTATATATAAATAACATAATTTATAGAACTTGAGACAGACAAACACAAAATAGATCAAGAACAGTTCCACAGAATAAGAAATAGATTAAACGCTAAAAACCATTACACAAACAGAAATAAACTCTGTAACAAAAACTTTGATGCAGAAAGACCTGCCAAAAAGTACCGGAAATAAATGGTTGCTTTTCTCTTATTTTTGTACTTAAATTTAATCTTAATTTTTTTTTTCTTTATAAATTTTTAAACTTAATAAAAATTTAAATATATTTATTGACTGAGGATTTTAAGGAAGTTAATAAAATATTAAATACTATAATATAATATATAATATAGTATATAATATATAATATAATTTAATTTCGAATAATATAAATCCAAATGGGCAAATTTTTATTTCATAAGCCGCATGTGAATACAAACTCGGGTTTTTTTTTTTAAAACTTTTCATGTATTTCGAAGAAAACAAATGTATGGAAACTTTGTTTAAAAATTAACTTAATAGACTGTACTAAGTTAAATAAAGAGGGAATACTTTTAATAAAATATTATAAATTTAAGGAGGAAAGAATTTAAATTAATTTGTATATTGTAAATTATATTTTAATTAGAATATTCGAAATTTAATCCTAAATTTTTTTCCTTAGAAATTTTTAAATTTAATCTTAATTTTTTTTCTCCTTAAATTTTTTTAAATTTAAGGAAAATTTAAGTGTATTTATTGACTGAGGATTTTAAGTAAAGTTAATAAAAATTTTAAATTTTAAACAATTTTAATGTAATTAAATTAATTTTGTTATTTTATTTTAGTTTCCTTTTTTTTACCGTAGCGTATCTGTAAAGTGACCGACTTACCTGTTTGAGGACACGGTTTCGATTCCTCATGAAGATCCTAGGAAGAATCTTCCTAGGGAATTCCCCTCCTCAAATAGGGCAATGCCCCTTGAGGTATTAATTTTTTTTTTTAAATTAATTTTAATATAAAAATATCTTTAACTTATTTTTTTTACTATTAAGCAGTTCCCACCTCACGGGCATAGCCCTATTCTCTAGGTAATTGGTACCTAGGGTCTGGACTAGGGATCGAACCTGGACCCTTGCCATGCGACTCTTTCGCTCTACCGGTTGAGCCACGGTAGCGGCAAAAATTTACAGTAATGTTATAAAATTGTTTTCTTCTATTGCAAATTATTGCAATAATTGCACTTCTATTGCAATAATTATATATATATATATATATATAATTTATAAGGCTATTTATGAAACTGCTGTTTATTATAAATCAACGTGATGCAGGTATTATTGAGTATAAGTAATTTTTTTAAGAACTCTTTGCCTATTACAAGTAAGCATAAAATAAGTGCTGTTGAGCTATAATAAAATATTTGGAAACTCCGAGGTCCACTAGATATCAATATAATGCAGGTTTTTAATTTGTAAAAGTAGTGTGCTTAGGAACTATGCATTTTATTAAAAATGAGCACAATAATATATTATTAAGTAAAAGTAAATATTTGAGGACTGCGGATTATTACAAATTATCATAACGCAGATGTTATTCGGTAAAATTAGAGTTTTGGGAAATCTGCTGTTAATTAAATAACATAATGCAGGTGTCATTGTGAAAATAATTTGCCAAAAATTAGCGTATTGCATGTGAATTTGTTTAAATTCTGATAGATGATAGATAAATAGACTAATTTGTTAATTATTTTGGAAAGTAACATTTGTAAAAATAACAAACTACAGTAACAATTTAAGATGATAATTTAAAACTTTTGTTCTACTGTCTATTATAATAATGAAAAAATATTCTTTTAAGGTAAAGTATTGTAACAATTTTATTTATTTCAGTTTATATAAAATTAAAACATATTTTGACAACTGTGATATCTAATATATTATATTATTATATATATTATTATATATTATATATTATTATATCTAATATATTATTAGTATTATATATTATTATAAATATATATTATTATATAAATCTAATTATGTATCATTAAAATAATAAATAGATAGGAATTAAAAACCTGATTTGAAAAACAAAACTTCAAATTTTTTTTTAACTTTATTCTTTTGTAATTTTTTAATTTATTAAATTGTTTATTTACTTCATTTTATTTCATTTATTTTAATTACTTTTCTCAGTTTTTGTAAATTTAAAATGTCAAAAAAATTTTTGCTAAAGAAATCCTGTTAAATCATTAAAAAAAAATTATTTAAAAAATATTTATAATTCCGTAGAAAATGAATGTGTTAAAAAAGAAAATAAATAAATGGAAAACTAAAAATTTAAATAAAAAAAAATAAAATAAAAAATAAATAAACCTAAAATCAAATGCTGGGAATTTAAAAACATTACTTGTTAAAATGATTTTTGCATTTCATTTTCCTCTTATTGAGTATTTATGAATAGAAAACGGAAATTAGATTTGAATATATATATATATATATATATATATATATATATATATATATATATATATATATATATATATATATATATATATATATATATATAAATGTTATTACACATTACTACATATCATTGCATAACATATTTCATATTCTTATTTCAAACAAATTACACATATATAATCAGGTCTGTGAAATAGGACCTTTTTCTCAATGACCTCTCA
Source organism: Trachelipus rathkii (assembly GCA_015478945.1). NCBI lineage: Eukaryota > Metazoa > Arthropoda > Malacostraca > Isopoda > Trachelipodidae > Trachelipus > Trachelipus rathkii. The sequence goes on along the minus strand of JABUQX010027591.1, from coordinate 39,036 downwards.
AGTGGTTAAGACTAAATGAGGAAGATTTATCTTTTTACATATAAATATATATATATATATATATATATAATGAGAGAGAGAAAAAAAATATATATATATATATATATATATATATATATATATATATATATATATATATATATATATATATATATAATTTTATAAGAACTTACATACCATCGTTTTATAAGGTCAATTTTAGTTTCCTTGCTATTTGACTGAGGTGATTCAAAATATTTCCATTGCTGACTTCTGTGCTGAGATCTCGATGAATTGACAGTAAAGCAAGACCTGCAATGCGATCCTCTCCAACACTATTCCGTAAATACGTTTCCAGACGCCTTTAATGTCGAAAAGGTTCTTTCTACTGTTGCGATGGATACAGGCAATACTACAAGATATTCAGGAGAGTAGCAATGTTAGAAACCTCCTCTTGTCACCCTTAGCCAAAACACCGATCGCAGGTTTTGGTTTTTCCATTTTCTAACAGTCATTACGCTGCTAGAGTTACCACTCTTCTTTTAGTGCATCCTCTTGATGGTCTGGAAGGTCATCTTATAAAAGAGGATGCTTTTTTCAATATGCGTATAAGTACATTGCACTTTTCTGGTAAAATATACTGAAGTGAAATGATAGTGGTTTCATTCGAGAGAAATCGATCAGTCAACGAAGAAATCAGATCATCAATAAGCGGAATAAAAACTGAGATGCGGTAATATGATTCGATCTGATGTAGGCACATTACAACGATGTTTCTGAACTTCGTAGTTCTTGAAATTGCTATTTCAATACCCAAGCTGTCGCACATGCATTTTTAGCTTGTGTGGAATATTGTTTTAACCTGTGTCTGCATTTTGTCTATCTTTTTCCAGAAGTTGAATAATGTCTTTCACTAAGTTTATTGCACTGACAATGTCCAAATGGACGCTCTGTAACTGTTTTGACAAGGTGTAGGTTATTCCAAGAAATTTACTTAAAATGTATAATGTTATAAAATTCAAATTACTGATTGAATTTAACAACGAAGTAGCTTTCTGTGATAATTCACCAGGCCATTCTTTTATTTCTTCCAATGACGCAAGTATTGGCTCAAGAGTCTCTTTAAAAGGAAAACCGCTTCATGCCGTTCACACCATCTGGTCTCGCACATCTTTTCGATCCTCATGTTATTTTGGTTACTAGAAAACTCTTTTATTTTATCTTCCAGAAGTTTTGTGCGCTTCGGACTCGATCGAAAAAAAAGTACATATTTCAGAGATGAATCCTAAGACGTTTCGAATTATTGCCTGAATTTTAGAAAAGTCTGAGAGACATAGATTTAAACAATGTGCTACACAATGTGTGTATAGAGCTTTAGGATACTCATTCCGAATAACAGATTGCACTCCTCGGAATTCGCCTCTCATTGAAGAGGCTCCATCATATCCTTGACCTCTTAAATTTTCGAGTTTTAAACCAAGATAGCTGAGTCTCTCCAAAATTACATTTGCCAATGCTTTCCCTGAGATATCATAAACCGGAACAAATGATAAAAAA
>JABUQX010027591.1:20000-35000 GCA_015478945.1 Trachelipus rathkii | reverse complement strand
AGTCAGTGCCATTTTATAGTTGGTCAAAACCCATTCTAATTTTAATTTATATGAGTTTTATAAGGTTTGTTCAAAAATTTATATGTGTGTGTTTTACTTTTCTAATTTTGATAAGCCACATATATATATATATATATATATAATATATATTAATAATATTATATATATATATATATATATATATATATATATATATATATATATATGTAAATATATTAATAAATATTGATTCTATCTATTTTTATTTTATCTTTATTTTTATTATATAATATATATATATATATATATATATCATTATATATATATAAATTAGAGTAAATTTATATATATGTTGGATATCATATGTATATATAATTAATATATATTGTATATATATCATATTGTCAGCGTTTAGTATGTCCTTCATTGCAATTTCTTAAAAACTAATTAATACTCTCACTCTTTCCTTCTAGGATTGCTGGTCCCAATTTAGTGCGGGAAAATGTAAAAAAAAAAAAAAAAAAAAAAAAAATATTATATATATATATTAATATCTCAAAAACTACAATAGTGCAGAGAAAAGAATACATTTTTTGGAATCATCGTAGCTATCAAAAAGGAAAATGCTTTATACGGCACACTAGGGGGGCTCGAGCCAGGGAACAAAGGGGGGGACGTCTTCCATACCCCGTAGGGGAGGGGCGGCAGAACCCCGCGACCACCAAATACCAAAGAGCGGGGGTTCCGGGACCTCCCCGGGGGGGGGAATTAGTTCCTACCCCGTAGTTTCCCCGGAAAGGCCCGAGAGACCCCGATCTTGCACGGGGCGGTATACCTTGGGATTTCTTTAGTGAAAAAAAAAAAGCAAAAGTTAATAGAAAGTCTATTTATTTAACGAGAAACCAATTAAAAGTCTCTAAATAGGCCTTTTAATCAATTACTATAATTATTAACAATAATTTATTTATATGTTGTTTTTTTTTTAATTTTCCTATTTTTTTCGTTGAAATTTTACCAGGATTCAAAGAATGTATTCCTTTTCCACATAGTACTATATTTTAAGATAATATAATTATTATATATATTTTTTTTTTTTTTACATTTTACCACTAAAATTGGACCCAGCATCTCCACCAATAGTTATGTGAACAGATTCTTTACGATGTAGTCTTAGTGTGAGTAGTTTGTCTCTAGACGTATGGACTATAATGGTATGATGATATATCGTATATTGACGATCTGACTGACCTTGTATCCATATATACTGAATGGTAATGGCTATTCATATAGACTACCTCTTATATACTATAGTATGTATAATAATTCCCATTTTTTGTATTAGAGATCAAACTTATTTATAGGCACTAACGTTCAAATTTATATACAATCTATTAAATGATATTGTACCATGTCAGCTCACGTGTAGTAGTATAAGTACTTATGAACTATATGACATGGACCCCTACCTCGACTCTCAATATAAATGATGTTGTGATAACACAGGCGGAATATTAATAATCTTGTAGGCGTCTTAACAAAGTCTCGCTCTATGTATACTCTTATAGGTATATATTCCTCCTCCTAATTGTGAAGAACCAGTTGCTAATGCTTTTCACGCAATTGCAAGTTTCCCTTATACTCGTTTAATTATACTATTTATATCTATAAAATACTGCAGGTTAATAAAATATGTACTATATCACGAGAATTATTTTGGTCTTATTGCTCAAAATTCTCTCGACTTAGGACCCATGTATAATTCTACTTCCCACCCTTTCATATTAAATCTCTGGGCTATCTCCAATTAGTGAATCAGGTATGTTTTGCATACGAGATACAATTATTATTGATCACAGTGAAAGTACAGTACCAGAGGTGAACGAGTGCCTAGTAATATTGTAGTCACACGGTTTCACGAAGACAAGTTATATACTAGCTTCCTTCAGATTGTTAGGAAATTTGTTTCAAGTACCCAAGTACCAAGTACCAAAGTAACTTGGTATCCCAAGTTACCAGTACCAAAGTAAGCTGTTATTAAACCAAATGGTGCCAACGGTATTTTTGTTGGGCTCACACAATTCGACAAACTTGTAAAGGATTTCACTGCGGTTTCAATGTAGTTTTTTGAGTATAAAAGGTAGGGGGGCTGAGAATTTTTTGAAGTAGTCCTTTAAAAGCTGTATATTTTCTAATGGATTCTTATAATAGGCATATAAAATAATTCAAATACAGATAGATTACCTATACTGTCAGTTGGTGACTAAGTACTTATTTTGGTAAAAATATAATATACCAAAATCTTAACTAACGGATATACAACATTGATTTCTCTTAAGATCCATTTTCTCAATACTCCATCTATGACTATTATATTCATCCATCCTAGTTGTGAGCTGTCAGTTTGAACTCGAGAAATAATTAACTCTCAACTCAGCGCAACCTTTATTCCCGCTCAATAGAGCACTGGAAAGGGATATCAGGGCTGATAATGTGGAAGTGAAGCCCTAATCACATCGCGGCAACACTCTAGCATGAAACTTGGAGTCATGGAAGAATATTGCAACATCGAAAGAAGTCAGCCTTGCCGCCCCTTTATACTTTTTGTGAGAATCGTCCCAGTCAAGAATAATATTGCTCTCCCACCGGTTATGGAACCTTTCACGCGGAACTCACAAGAGGCGACCTCACAGAAGCACACAGAGAAAACTCGATCTCTATTTTAGCATAGTGCGTTCCTACAATTAGAGGCGAGGCTTTCATCGTTATGGACCCAGCTGTTGCAGCCACTAGCAACCACCCATGATACACCCCTACCACAAAAATCCCACTGAATCCGATCTTAGACTGTAATCTCTCGCATCCTTTCATATCAAACAATACTCTGTCACAAAAATATTCACCATCTCTCATATCCGTCTCGTTGCGAGCATAAATGAATATAACGTAAATCAAATCTAGTTATTCTCGGTATTCTCTCTCCTCTAGTACGGTGTGTAAAATTCACAAACTCATCTCTCGCACCTATTGTGATTAATACATGCACCTATGATAGAATAACCTAAAAGGATTCTCGTCTTTTCCAATATATTCGTGCGTTCTCTTTTACACCCCAAAAATTATCTAAAGAAATACTCACATACTCTCGAGTTAATGTGGTAACTATCATATACATAAAAATTCATCTTCTATTATTTTATCACTCTTATTTATTTTTATTTACTACTATCCTAATTACAAATTTCTATCTTAAATGATTATATTCAATCTAAATTTTACTCAATTCTATTTATCTATCTTATATATTAGTCATTAACACTCCCCTAAGATGTCCATCTGAAACATTGTAAATTATATTATCATTAATACCTATTTACTCATCACTTATGATGAATTTTATACTTTACTTATTATTAACATTATATTATCTATTCATGGTATTAACATACATTACTCTCACTCTCCACTCCTAATTTTGATAGACTCACCTTATGAGTCTGTAATACTACTTATATACATATCCCTCTATTACTATTCATACTCCATATTCGATTTATATATATTATAACTACTAGTATCCTAACCTTCTCTTATGTCATATTATCTCATCATACTTTATCTTTACAATTCTGCATATCCATTCTCTTTTTCAATTTATTATTATTATACTCTATATATTATTATCTATATTATATTTAACTCTTAATTAAATAATTATAAACTATGACATACTATTTCCAGCTGATTCATACTATCTATTAATCATTATTATATCACTCATATTACGAGTAGAACGTTTCTCTATTACTCATATTATCTAATATTCATCTTATACTTTTTTTTCTACATACTTTCAATACTCATTATTTATTTACATTAATTATTTACCTTACCAATTAATATTCTATTATTTCATTTCCAAATCTTCTCAACATTTCTACTTTTATAGTATTAATTTCAGTGTGTGATCAATTAATTTCAATACTATCTAATTCACGTCTATATATTATTAATAAGTGTTAGGATATAAAATCTCTTATCTTAAGCTTCTTCTTATCTTTATTCATCTATTCTTTTTTATAATACTACATATTATTTTTATTTCTTCTCATATTCTAATATTTTTATTTTTTCTATCCATATTACAACCTTTAAAAGAAAATCCACCGCAGACCTTCGAACGGAGTGAGAATCCTTGAGTGTATTCCATTAACTCTGCTATTATAAATGTATACAATCTACTATTATTATTATTATTATTTTTATCTATTATTTATTTATCTTTAATTTACACTATTATTATTATTTATATCATTTACATACATTTTGGTAATTGTTACCCAGATATAGTTTTTTTATTAACATCTAACTTACTATTTATATTATTATTAAAATTATTATATTAGTTATTCTAACAATTTTTGTCATTACATTAGGCTTCACAATTATTTTAATACTATTTATTATATTATTATAAATTACTATCTCTCATTGTTGCGTGTAATCACACATAAAAACAAAGACTTAAGCTCTTTAAACAGTCTCATTTGATGATCTAATTTACATTTTTCTCCCTTACTATATATTACCCTAAATTATTTGTATATATTCAATAATTAGTATATATATAATATTGGTAATGTTTAAAATGCTTTATATATAACTATATATACCCTACCATTATAAACTGCAACTATTTCTATTCACCTCAATCTACTGAATTGTCCTTAATTCTCACACTCGAACGTAACTCTTTCGCCAAATACCAGCATAATTATCTTTCACGCGATATATACAACACTTTAATATAAATAATAATATATATATATATTAAAAAAAAAAACTTATTTAAAATATATAATAACTTAACTATAAAAATCTTCCATTAGATATTAAAATAATCATTAACAGTTTACTTATAATCCCACCTTACCTCTATATTAAGTAGGTTATGATTAAATTATTTGATACTTCATTGCCCAAGGCCTCCAAAAATTCCGACCATATACGCGGGTAATAAGCGCATCCGTATACTATTATTTACCAAGATCTGTGCCCTCTCAATCACGCGTCACTTGCAATCCTCTGCGGTTATTGTTCTTGTGTCACTGTGACGGAATAGTTGCTCCATTGGTCGCAGAATATATGTGATTGTGACTAGATATCAATTGTATACATCGTAATAAGTCGTTTTTTCTTTCCCGATGTAGTTGAAACTAATAAAGTAACATGAGTAATGAAAGTGTCAATAATTGAACTCTACCTTTTTTTGCAAATTACTCAAAACTCACACCAGGTTCTATAATGATAAATATTCTTCATATGTATAATATTCTATAACTAGTTATTCCTAAAGATCTTTCCCGATCATCTGATCGAGTTGGGCTTTAATTTAGCTATGCAGCTTCGAAATGATGGAATATAGAAAGCACGAAAGTATATCCGAAACTTAATGTGTTGAAAGAGTGAGCGTGGTCTCTTTTACATATCAAGGATAACGCCAGTAATCAGCAGTTCTATTAAATTAAATTAGATTTATAAGGAGAAATTGTAACACTTGAAGTTCACGATAATACATAAGTACAAATAGCCATTATCGGGTGCAATAAATTTTAATATATAGAATATTAAAGAACTAACAACTTTTTGACACGCATATTAACGCCACTCTTCTGATCATCAAATACCAATATCAAACTAATAATTAACACCGCAAAATTAGTTTGCTGGGCTTTGAGACTAAACCAAATGAATAACCATATTATTAAGTCAACGCGATACAAGGAATAAGCAGTTTGAACCATCTCTAAATTGAAATACTAATTGGCTGAAGATGCATATGGTTTTAATAAAATAAGAATTGCATTAAATGTAGAACTTCTAAGAACATTCTAATATGCCCCTCATAAAATCTCAAGTACGAACTATAGAAAAAAAACATGCCTCCTTTGTTTTCTTTGAAGGGAATTATGAATTAGACCCTTCGATAATACTTGCTAATACACGGTAACATAGACCTTGGGAATATGGTCTAGAGTTAATTTTGTTTCAGCACCAACCCCAAACTGAGAGAACCACCCATATTCTTTCCCTAGGAATTCGAATTCTAAAGAATATCCTTGTTCGATTACTGTGCAGTGCTCGCTCCCTGAAAACACCGGAATTGCACACAATATAAACATATTATGACAAGAAATCCTTCAGAGGTTCTAAAATTAATGTCTTTATTAATCCTGCAATAATAAAAGGTAGAAAGGTATTTGTAACTCGAATATATTCACAATAGAACCCTCATCATCAAATACATATCTTACATATAAATACTTAATTATCAATAATTTTCACTGAGCCAGTGTACATTATTATGTCTGGTTCTACTTATTCCTAGTCCCTCAGTTATATTTTTTAGTTTGTATAATTAAGAATAACTATCACGGAACCATTTATATCCAAAAGTATCTGTAAGAATAACGCAGTTATGTTTTTAAATGTATGAAAACTTTGTATACTTTAGCGCGAAATGGAGAAATGATTAAGATATCAAAGTGATTTCCTTACCTGGATAAATCACCTAAAAGTTCTAGTTTGATGTGAAAGTATAAGATTGAGACTTTAGTTATTTTGGTTTACCTAACCCATCGTTTGTTAGTTAAATACTGCAGGGGATAATAAATATTTATGCCTGATCCTTCCTAACATTATGTTCCAAGTTCGAATAATGTAATTTAGCTATGCTAGGCTATCAGAATACAGAAAAAATTGAATTGATCATTAATCTTCAAACCTTATTCTTTATATTTGAATTTATCTAATCCTGTTTCCAAAAATAGTTGTAGATCAAATCAATACCAACATTCTAATAAATATTAATCTTTCAATTATAAGGGCTTAAAGTTAGGGAAAGAGGTTATGGTATAGGGTTAATTGCATCTTGAAGTTGATATAAGGTCCTCATTATCGTATCCCTTATATAGTGTAACACAATATATCTAATAATTGTTGATAGCTTAAAAACTCAGAATATTAAATAATAATATTATATATATTAATAGTTATAATAAATATTATATATATATTATATAATATATATATATATATATATATATTAAATATATATATATATAATTATATATAATATATATTATAATAATAACTTTATTATTATATATATTATTAAAAAAATCCTATATCCAATTATGCAGAAAGTATTTCATAAATATTATATTTAAATATGAATTTCTTGTGTAATATTATATATATTAAATATATATTTAATAATTATATATCAGCTAATCCTGACTTATATAATTAATATTACCAGTACCATCTGCATTATTACCGCATTATAGCGGATATTAAATCAAACATTCTCTGCAATCCGCTATTCCGTGACATCTCAGCTATGGTATAATTAATATTAATTGCACGAATAAAAAATGAACCCTATATATCCAGACCCATCCTAATATATTATATATTATAATATAATTATATAATATATTATATATATATATTAATTAATATAAATAATATATATATATACATAACTACGGTGTAATTTCAAAATTAACGCACTACATAATCTATTTCAAGATGATCGTATAAACATAGGTTAATTGAAAGGCTACAGTATAAAATAGCTATTGATATATAGAACATATATATTATAATATATGTAATATAATTTATTATGCAATAAAAATATTCGCTAATTACAGCGGTCTAAAAGACACCATAACAAAACGCTTAATATTATAAATGTTATGGTGATTGTATATAGGGTACGCTATAATTGCTATATTGTATTAATATGAGTTAAAATATTAGTGCAAACCATATAGTTAAACTCCAGTCATTAGCGATTAATATGATATATATACTTAATTATAATATATATATAGTAAAATAGTTATTGCGTTATGACACTCTAGTATAATATTATCAGTATAGGATCCATTATGAGTGTATGTTGAGAATATTATAATCCACTAATCAATATACTGTATGAGATAAGGATATATATATATATACTGCGCTCACGTACTGAACTAACAAACGTTAGTATATAATTAGTGAGTGCAGTACAGTAATATTTTCACATCAGCTGCCTAGATATAAGGTATCGAGGTAATTGTTGAACGCGGTCGTACGGTAATTAGCTATAATAATATAATAACTAAACTACATGCAGGGTCGGTAATTCTATAGGCATCACTATATACTATCACCTGAGGTAAAGCCATATCGGTATAATGGTTGGACTGAGGCCATTAGGTCAGGCCATATCGAGCGCGCTACTGACTAGCGTTGTATTACTCATTATATTTTAAAGCGTTAAATGCGGGCCATAAGAGACAGATCATATATTATACACAACTGCATAAAGTGCACACCATCAATTACAATGAGCTATATATTACAGGAGGTACATGTTGACCTCGATCTATAGTGAGTGATTAAATATTACACAATACTAGTCTAACGCCTTCGTATAGGATACATAATTATTAAACGCCACTCGAGTAGTATAATAATAGTACTTAGGTCATCAGGTAACCTAATTACAACTACACAGTGAAGTAGTATATTCTAGATGAGTAGGGACTAGCAATATTTTCCCTATAGGTTATATATCTAACTCGCTATACAATGAGTAACTCGTCATACGATTTTGTATAGTATAATAAGTTGATACTCTTTTAACGTATGAGTCCTGAAGTCTCACTCTATATATATAATATAATATAAGTCTTACACTCATTATACGTATCAAGCATAATTCCAAGATATATATTACTGATAGATAATAATAATGAAGGTTAATATCATTTTCAAATTATCTGTTAAGGTAGGATCTTGCTTCTTATACATATTATGATTACTGGAGGGGAGTCTTTTAACTAGGTATCGTGTGAGCTCACAGATATTATGCACTCTATTAGTATAGTGAGCTCACTGATTCTCGCCTAGCCAACCGCACATATATATATTTATGTAGTAATCGCAGTAACAATCCTTAACTAGCATGTCCTATAGTAGCTTATGACTCACTTCATATGCTATTAATTATAGTGTACGCGTAATTCGCCCTTAAATGCTATAATTATATATAAACGCTAAAGATACACGTAAGGCCAGATGGCTGTCTAACGAGCTATCACAACGAGGTAAACCCTATTACTAATATGTTTTACAGAATCCCCGTTTCAAATTTCAATACAATCTCTATACCTATAAATGGATGGCATTGCCATTTGTTCACCTCTGGAGAAAAAATAACACATTCAACACTATCTTCTATGTAAAATACGTTGCTGACACCCTTAATGTATTTGAGAACCACGCTCACATTTTTCAATTTATCAACTATTTGCAAAATCTTTCTTGCCTCAAATTTACATCAAAAGCTCCCCTAAATAACAGTGTTAACTTTTAGGGTATAAAAATAAAAATTAATGATGGTGGAACCCTTTCAACAGTCATACCTGTTAAGACAAAAGATATCGGTCCATACCTTAACTACAATTCCTACTCCAAAGAAATATTTAAAAGCCCAATTGCTAAAACCTTCAAAATTTATATAGAAGTTTTAATTGTGCTCAGATGGGGAATTGCTAGATATTAAAGTTGAAAGGATTAAGAATAATTAAATCGACTGTAACCATTTCTTATCTATGACATAAAAACTGATCAGGAAAACTATCAAATAACTATAAAAATCAGGAAAATACCATCAATGAGTGTTTTAGAACGACAAATGTAATAGATTTTGATAAAGAGGAAAAATGTCTAAGCGACACTATGAATACCAATGTCAATTCTCTATAACCAACTCGGAAATCATAGTTAAAATATATCATAAAACTATAATTATATTTTTTTTCATGTCTTGTACCAATTCGCTTGCAGCAAGTCTGACTGTTCGTCGACTTATATTAGTTATACGACTAATAACAACAGATAGGGCTTACCAACTTCTATTTAAATCATAGTATAAATATAAAACGTGTTTATACTTTAAATCCAGGAAATCCTACGCACATTTCTACACTGAATCCAACCAAACAACTGTATATGATATATCCAAAACAATTAAATTCTATACTCCTCATGTGAAGTGCAGAAACTAAAAATAGCTGACGATTTTTCACTAAAAACTATAAACCATAAACCAGATTATTAACATCAAGCCTAATGTAATGTGCCTTAAACTAAACATAATATGATATACCATTTAACCATTCCATAATTTATAATATTAATTTTTAAAAATAATATGCTTCATTTATTCATACTCTGAAGATGTTCAAGGTTTACGAACGAAACTGGTTAGTTAATAATATAATATTATAAATATGCTTCTTACTTTCTTTGTTAAAAAATTTTTTTTTAGAAAATTATATAAAAACTAGATAGATGAAATTTTTTAGAAGATTTGAAGCGAAAAGTAAAACTTGTTAAAAAAAACCACTGGCATATAAATTGCATTATTATTATTATTATTATTATTATTATTATTATTATTATTATTATTATTATTATTATTATTATTATTATTATTATTATTATTATTATTATTATTATTAATATTATTATTATTATTATTATTATTATTATTATTATTATTATTATTATTATTATTATTATTATTATTATTATTATTATTATTATTTATTATTATTATTATTATTATTATTATTATTATTATTATTATTATTATTATTATTATTATTATTATTATTATTATTATTAATATTATTATTGTTAATTATTATTATTATATTATTATTATTATTATTATTAATATTATTATTATTATTACATTATTATGATTATTATATATTATTATAATTATTATTATTATTATTAATTATTATTATTATTATTATTATTATTATTATTATTATTATTATTATTATTATTTTTATTATTATTATTATTATTAGGGTTGGCATGATTTAAATCAAATGATTTACTCAGTTGATTTTTTTTACATTACTTTTTTATAAAAAAAAATTCATTATTTATTTTTTTTTTTTTAATTTTTATTTTTAAATTGACGATGGGAATTAAATGATCCATCACTTCTTTATCCATTCAGATGCACAAGAACATAAGAACGTAAGAAAATAGAGACAGTTTGAAGCTACAGTCAAGAAACGCAAAAGTTGCCATTCGCTATGAATGGCTTTTCCCATATTTAAATTTTCCTCGTGTAAAATAATCCTCCCAACCCCATACAGTTTATCAAGTCAAATTATAAACAATTAGTCAATTAAGCTAACATGCAATTCTATATCACCAATAATAATCCAAAGTATTTTCAAAATGCTCACCAGAATACGTGACCTTTAAAATCTTAGTCAATCATGCTATACCTTGAGTCCTTGATCATCTGTTAACTGATCCAACTTCTTCTTAAGTATTGAATGAGAATCACCACTAGCAAATTTCAAATATTAACTATTATTCTATTGCTGAAAAAAATAATTTCTCACATCTAGATAAAATACGAGAAATTTGAAAAAAATAAAAAATCAATTAAAACTGTAAATTAATTATGAAATTATTGCCATAAGATCATAAATACTAATCAACAATTTTTTTTAATTTTTACAAAATTATTGTGACTTACAGTAATTAACACTCAATATATGAACAATAAAATTTAAAAGACCATGTACGTTTAGTGGATATTTTTAACAAATATTTGGGGTACTAGTGACTGGATTTTGGGTCTCGGTTAAATAACATATTTATATGTATTTTGGTTAAATAGATTACATGTTTCATGTATAATTAATTATTTGCATGATGGAAATTTAATCTAAGACGAATCATATTAAGAAGTGACTTGTTAAGTCCAAGTGCCTTCCAACTGTCTTTATTTACCTAAGTTCTAATGTCCTAATTATAGAAGTTAATCTCTATTTTATTTTCAAAAATTTAAACGCTGAGACGCTAAAAATAAATATCTTTTAGAAATTTATCATAAAAATATAATAATGAATAACAATATGACACCATAAAATAATTTTAAAAGTAAAAATGTTATGGTGTTTTCTTTAAAATTTAAATACCCTGAATTGGTTTTGCAAGTAGCATTATTCGTCATTTTTATTTTAAAAATTTAAAGCAGCTTGTACATTTTCAAAAAACAATTATTATTATTATTATTATTATTATTATTATTATTATTATTATTATTATTATTATTATTATTATTATTTTTTTTATTATTTATTATGAATGCATATACTTTATGTTAATGTTTTTTCAGCTTGTGTTGCTGAAAAAACTGGACGATTATATTATCATTATTATATTATTATTATTATAATAAATATTATATATTATTATAGAATAAAATATTATTATATTATTATTATTATTATTATTTATATATATATATATATATATATATATATATATATATATATAATATATATTATATATATATATATATATATATGATATATATATATAATATATATATTATTTTTTATATTAATATATTAAATATATATATATATATATTATATATATAGTATATATATAAATATATATATATAGAGTATAGTATATATATATATTATTATATATAATATTATTGTATATAGATGTAATAAGTAAGAAGAAGAAATACTAATATTATTATAACTTTGAATTAGCAGTAATTAACTACTTTTATTTACTATATTTATTATTACTTATGCAGCCTGAGCTGTTAATTATATAAAAGAAATAACTTGCAGCTAAAAAAATTGATAAAAAAAAAATGACTTTTTTATATTTTATTGAAATATTAAAAAAAAATTATTATTATTGTTATTTATTATTATTATTATTATTATTATTATAAATATTCATTACTAATAAATATTTCATTACTATTATATTATTATTATTTTATTATTATTATTATCATTATCAGTTATTATTATATTATTAATATTATTCATTATTATTATATATTATTATTATTATTATTATTATTATTATTATTATTATTATTATTATTATTATTATTATTATATATTGGATCATGTCTGTTATCCGCCTCCACTTCAATATACATATCGATTGCATTGATCCGAACACATTTCATAAAGTCAAATATAAACTTGTAAGTTAGAGTAAAAGAAAAAAGTGGTAATAATATGAGCTTCACACCTTTAAAAAATCATTAAAAACTACACTACGAATAATTTATTACTAATCCATTTTGAATAATATACTAATCATTTTTGAAATTTTTTAAAAATTTAATAAAAAACTAAAAAGAAATTGACATATATATATATATTATATATAATATATATGAATATATATATATTATATATAATATATATATATATATATATTTATATATATATATTATATATATATAATTATATATATATATATATATATATTTGGTCTTCTTACCTAAGCTAACAAAAATTACCAAGCTATGACAATTTATTTCAGTTTAAATTTGATTTATGTACCTAAAGTTTGTAAAGTATAATTACCAATGTAGACGACAGGTACACTTTTTTTTTTAATTAATGAATCCCATAGGTTGGTATACATGATGCCGTGAATGCATGACAGAAGCGCGCCCCCGGCAACACCGGTGCCAAAAATTAATATTAATTCTTCTTTTTATGTATTTTATTTTTTAAAAAAAAGTAATAAATAAAATTTCTCAAAATAATTAGTTCATTACTTTAACTTTCGTTGTGTGACATACGTTCTAGACTTTAACCTTTATTTATATATTTATAATTTATTTCACTTTGCATTGTTTAAAAAAAAAAAAAACATGCTTCTGGCACCATGCGCACTCTTGCAAATTTTGTTCGATATCGTAAGTTATAAAAAAAATTTAAGTTCAGCTTCACTGGCAGCGGATAATGGACATGAGCCAATTATTATTATTATTATTATTATTATTATTATTATTATTATTATTATTATTATTATTATTATTATTATTATTATTATTATTATTTTATTATTATTATTATTATTATTATTATTATTATTATTATTATTATTATTGAACTTGTCCTTTAAAAGGATGTTAACCGATATATATGGAACGAACGATGTAATCGATTTTTTTTTCGATTATTTCAAGGCAACAGAGCGTCAAAGTTGCTAAAAACAGTTTTTTTTATTGTTTTTTTTTAACTAAAGGAATACCAAAGATTAAATCGCAAAGATGGAAAGAGTCAGGGTCTCTCGGCCT
Source organism: Trachelipus rathkii (assembly GCA_015478945.1). Classification (NCBI taxonomy): domain Eukaryota; kingdom Metazoa; phylum Arthropoda; class Malacostraca; order Isopoda; family Trachelipodidae; genus Trachelipus; species Trachelipus rathkii. The sequence continues at coordinate 20,788 of JABUQX010027591.1, read as the reverse complement.
CAGCGGAGGACGACGGGACGACTTCGTCCCCCCCCCTCTGTCCCACCGTCGGCTCGAGCCCCTTAAAAAAAATTAAAAATAAATTTAAAAAAATTAACAAAAATTAATGATATAAGCAACTTGTGGTAACTCTTGCGCTCCTTCTTCTGAAGTTTTAGCTAACATGCACTTGTTACGGGTTCACGCGTATGCGTTCGGCGATTTTCGATTATCATTGTCTTTTATGTAACATCCTTTTAAAGAGAGATTAATGTATTATTAATTATTATTATTATTATTATTATTATTATTATTATTATTATTATTATTATTATTATTATTATTATTATTATTATTATTATTATTATTATTATTATTATTATTATTATTATCCAAAACGTTTCTAAACAACATCTGGACAGAAGCCTATTTATTTATTTTCCTGTTTTTTTTTCTCCGCAAAAATATGAAGCGCAAAAAAACATATTAATTAAAGCTAAGGTTACGTTTTCCGTGAAGCAACAACTCTTTCAGCTCTATTTTATAAACAAATAAAACAGAAATTAAAGTTGCCATCCTTTCATACCACCCAAGAAAGTAAATTAAATTATAATATATATATATATAATATATATATATATATATATTTATATTATATATATAAATATGACACACACAGGTAAAGTAGACGCCGCGATATTATATATATATATATATATATATATATATATATATATATATATAATATATTATATATAATCTATATATTATATATATATATATATATGTAAAAGGGGGGGGAACCCCCC
>JABUQX010027591.1:10000-15000 GCA_015478945.1 Trachelipus rathkii | reverse complement strand
CAAGTATTATTTTTAAAGCTTCACAATTTTTACATTATTTTAATTAAAAAAAACTCGTCCGAATATGTTTAATTCGTAGAAAAAGTGAAAAGTAGCCGCAAAATACCTCGTGTCTTTTATTATATATATATATATATATATATATATATATATATATATAATATATTATATATAATTATATATATATATATACTATATATCATATATATATATATATATATATTATATTATATATATATATATATATATATATATATATATATATATATATATATATATATATAAAAGCACGAGTTTCCTGATTTGAATGAAGACAACGATAATTTCTGATAAACCAAGATTTATCAGTTTTAGTTCAAGGGATAGAATAGAGAATTGAATATTATCCCTCCATATTATATATATATATATATATATATATATATATATATATATATATATATATATATATATATATATATTATTTTTTTTATCTTTTATATATATATATATATATATTAATCGCACAAAATATATATATATATATATATATATATAATATATATATATTATATATATATTTATATTGATATATATCCCTCCATATATATAATATATAATATATATATATATATTACATTTTTTTCATCATCTGTCCCTTTTCTCTCCAAAACTGAGGGTAATGTTCTCAAACCGGGAATCTCAGGAATGCACGAACATTACTAGAGTAAAAATAAGTAGTAGAGGGACCCAGACCCAGACCCAGACCCAGACCCAGACCCAGACCCAGACCCAGAAGCCCAGACCCAACCCAGACCCAGACTGAGACCCAGACCCCAGACCCAGACCCAGGGACCCAGACAGACCCAGACCCAGACCCAGTACCCAGGACCCAGACTAGAAGACCCAGACCCGAGAACCAGACCCAGACCCAGACCAGACCCAAGACCCAGACCCAGACCCAGACCAGACCCAGACTGAGACCAGACCCAGACCAGACCCGAGACCAAGACCCAGAACCCAGACCAGGACCCAGACCCAGACCAGACCCAGACCCAACTTTATTGCAACTTTTCCTTACATTTACTATTGTTTTCTTTTCAGACCCAGACCCAGACCCAGACTCAGACCCAGACCCAGACCCAGACCCAGACCCAGACCCAGACCCAGACCCAGACCCAGACCCAAACCCAGACCCAGACCCAGACCCAGACCCAGACCCAGACCCAGACCCAGACCCAGACCCAGACCAGACCAGACCCAGACACAGACCCATACCCAGACCCAGACCAGACCCAGACACCAGACAGAGACCGCAAGACCGAGACCAGACCCAAACAAGACCAGACCCCAGACCCAGACCCAACCCGAGACCCAGGACGCCAGACTGAGACCCAGACCAGACCCAGACCCAGCCCCAGACCCAGACCCAGACCCAGACACAGTACCCAGGACCCATGACCCAGACCCAGACCCAGACCCAGACCCAGACCCAGACCCAGACCCAGACCCAGACCCAGACCCAGACCCAGACCCAGACCCAGACCCAGACCCATCTACCACTATAGACAGAAACTGTGCTGGAGGAAGAGGATTGAAAAATATAGATAATGAATTCGAAAAATGAGTTGAGAGGAAGAAGACTAAAAGGTTACGCATGTAACTTATATGTAGGAATACAATTACTGCACTTCTCTAATCCTTCAGAACTATACCCTCCATAACGCTTTGTTACACAATTTCCATATCCAGCCAATTACAATATCTCCTCCATTCTTGATCATTTCACCAGTAATTCCATCTATACCTGCGGATTTACCATTCTTCAACTTTCTCACTCTACCTATTAAATCCTACTACTATTTACCTCATCCCCAAAATACCTATTTCTTCGTAAACCATCAAAACCAAGCACTTTCACAATCATCTCTTCATTACCGCCAATGTTATTTAGATATTTGAAGTGTTCTCTCTACATTCTACTTACATCCGTTTCATCAGTCACGAAAGTACACCCATTTTTATTTATTCTATGAAGACTCCCCTACTCTCTTTCCTAGACTTTCGTACTTACTTCTAGAAGAGCATCCTATTTCTTTGTAAGTCCCTATTTATCCTATTTCCAAACTATTCATTTGCCTCATTTTTTTTCTCCTATGAGTGAAGCTTTTAGTCTTCATTTTTTCCTCCTTATATATATCGATGCATTTTTTTTTCGTGACCTCATTATTGTCTTTTAACACATTCAACCATGCCTCTTTTTTACTTTAATCAACTCACATCAATTCATCATTCCACCACACGCTATTGACATTCTTTCTTCCTACTTTAGCACACCAATATACTTCTCTTGCACTTCTAGCAAACGCTTCTTTAATTTTTGTCGAGATTTGTTTAGTTTCATCTTGTTCACATTCAAATGATTTATTGGCAAGTGCTATCACATATTTTTCCTTATATCTTTGTTCATTTAACTTCTCACTCTTAATTCTCCATTTTTCCTTCTTTATCTCATTCCTTTCCTAACGTAATCTTACGTAAAAATAAAATAATGTTCTTATATTCCCATCCCCATCACATCCATCAGCATCTCCCTCTTTACCAACACAAAATCAATCATACTTTTCACTTTGATACCATCTCTACCAACACCAACTCTAGTATATATATATGAGTACTCTTGTGCTCGAAAACGTATTACTTAGAGTCTTAGACACATACCTTTCTTCTCACAGAAATCAATCATCTGCCTACCATTCTCATTTTCTCCCGCAACCCCAAAAGCAACTTGTTTTACCATCACTTTTTCGATCACCTATCCAGTCATTTAAGTTGCCCGATGCAATCAATCTGAAGATTCTACTCACCCCGTTCAAAACATCATTTATAGTATCCCAGAAAGTCACACTCTCCTCAACATGACATTAGATCTACCATATATTACAACAACACATACCTTAATCTTCTCAAACTTAAATTTAACCATTAGTTTTCTAGTACTCACGCAAAAAATCCACCATAGCTATGAGTCACAAGTTATTCATCAGAATTGCAACTCCTTCTCTCCCCTCTCATTCCTCTTCACTCCAGCATACACAAACACATTTTACCCCACACTACTTGCCTTCACCACTTCCTTTCATCTATATTTCAGTCACAGAAAGCAAATGAAATTTACCCTTTTTAAATACATCCATCACCTCTCTCCTCTTCTCCTCGCCATTTATTCCTCTAACGTTCCATGTACCCAAACGATTCATACAATTTCGCCGACAGATATAAGGTCACTTACGGCGGTCACTACCAGGTCTGAGGAATGCATTAACATTCCTAGAGAAAAGATAAGTCGTAGTGGATCCCCAACCCAACTGCCGCTGTCTTTTAGTCACATTCTACGACACGCAGAACATACACTGTTGAGGTTTTTTTCTGCCCCATACACAGGGATATACGGAAAAAGTGTTGTCTGTAATACTGTAGTAGTACTGTTTAATGGTCTGTGTGTGATAACGGAGATCTACTCTTCTGTAACAAGGATGTGGTTCTGAGCACAAGAGGGACGAACCTTTGAGCACTGGAGTGTCGTGTGATGTACCCTACACCCCAAATACACAATAATAATAATAATAATAATAATAATAATAATAATAATAATAATAATAATAATAATAATAATAATAATAATAATAATAATAATAATAATAATAATAATAATAATAATAATAATAATAATAATAATAATAATAAAATAATAATAAATCTTTTCTCCAATTAAATGTGGACTGAATGTCAATAAATTTGAATTACTATAGGATTGTTATCCAAGGTAAATTCTGTTACTTCAGTTTCATTAATTTTTTAAATTCTTTTCCTTATTTCCTTATTTATTTTACCCAGAATAATCTTTATCAAGTGAAAAAACTCCGAGTTGGAATATGGGTCAGTAAACATAAACACAGAACCCAGAATATAAGTATCAATCATTTTATTTAATATATATATATATATATATATATATATATATATATATATATATATATATATATATATATATATATATATATATGTAATATATATATGTATATATATATATATATATATATATGTAATAATAGCCCTTATATATATATATATATATAATAATATATATATATATATATACTATATTTAACATATGTATAATAGTATATATATATATATATGTATATATATATATATATATAATAATAATAATATGTAATATAATATATATATAATAACAATATTATAATAATAATAATAATAACTAACAACATCTTTGCTTTGCTATGTAACTCTTTAACAAACAACCAACTAATATATGTATAATAATAACCATAATATATATAATAATATATATGTAATAATATAATAACCAATAATATAATATATATGTATATATGTATAATAATAATAATAACCTTAATAATATATATATATATATATATATAATATATATATATATATATAACAATATACTATATATATATATATATATATATATATATATATATTTATATATATATTTATATTTTTAGTGTATATATATATATATATATATATATATATATATATATATATATATATATATATATTAATTTGAAATATTGTCTTCACAAATCACTACTATAAAAAAAATAACTTTGTAACAAAAATTTTGTGCTTTGCTTTGTTATTTCCTACTGGCAGTACCAGTGTAACAAATCTCTTCAGCAATTTCTTCTGTAGTGGCCAGTTTGGTGGACCCATCAAGCTTTGCGCTGGCAAAATGCAGATGCTATCATATATCTGTCAGACCTTCCGTCATCCATTACCTAAGGTGCCACACTCTCCTGAGCTCCCTATCCATTCCTCAAAGGGAATACAGTCACCTGCAGAAGAAAGCAGCATAACAGAAGAGGATGAAGTCGTAGATCCTGAATATAGTGTAGCTGAGGAGAGAAACCCATATTTCCCCAACCAAGAGGATATCAGCGACTTGATCAGAGATCTTGGTCTCACAA
>JABUQX010027590.1:10000-48149 GCA_015478945.1 Trachelipus rathkii | reverse complement strand
TACTCCATCCAAGTCCCCACTTAATTAATCTTTACAAGAACAACCATAATGGGTGCCTATAATCCCATTCCCTAAACCCCTCCTATACTTATTAACATCCAATTTACTATACTTTCAGACCATTCTCCTTTCTTCACCAACACGATAAATCGAGATCATTACTTTTTCAACCTTTCGAAACCAATCTCTACCTTACACCAACTCTAGGCGTTGCAGTCTTCCATCTACGTTATACTACGGTTACTCTTGTGTTTTAAAGAAAGTATTACTTACGACAATACTACTCACCAATTAGCCAAACCATCACCTTTCCCGTCACCATTCTGCATTTTCTCCGACACCCCAAAACCACTGTTCTGTGCCAACTCTTATCAACCTTACCATCCTTTTTTTCGTCACTCTAACGTACGTACGCCCCCGTCTTATACGTAATATATATTATTTATACTACTACTATTACTTATATAATATATAAGTATATATATATGTATTATAGTATATATAATATATTATATATATTATATATAGTATATATTATATAAAGTATATACTTATACTATTACTTGTTAAATACATATCTATATATAATTATACGATCTATATATATATTATAGTATATATATTTAATATATTATATTAGTAGTACTTATATATATATATATATATATCTATTATATATTAATATATACGTATATATACGTATATAGGCATATTATCTATACTTATATATATTAATACTATATAAATACAAGTAAATTATCATATAATATCATATACTTTATATAGCTCGATATATGTATACCTATCATATACTTAAATATATATAGACTATTATATATATATAATATATATATACTATACTTATATATACTATATATATATTAATATACTATATGATATATACTATATTATAATTATATACACACTGTATATATAAAATCCGGTATTAATTCGTTCAAGTATTTATGCCAGAGTTCCCAAAACCGTGTGCGCGCACTAGGTTTTGTTTTTTTGGCCCCCCCCGGAGGAAAATACCTGTTCCAGGAACGCGGGGTTTTCGGCCCCTGGCGTCTTTTGAATTATTTTCTTTAACCAAACCTAATGTAAGATCTAACCATTTTAATGAACATTACTTTTCAATTTACTAGCAAAAATTTTTAAAAAGCTTTAATCTTCCATCTTCCTGAAAGTTATATATCATAAACCACTATATATCATATATTTATATATTACTATATATTATATATTATATAGTCATATCATCAGATATACTATGTATATTTATAATATTATATATATATATATATTTACCTATATATGATATACTTATATATATATCTATCATTATATATATATATTCATATAAATATATTATATATATATATTAATATAATTTATATATATATATATATAATATATATATAAATATATGTATATACTATACTACTCATACAATATATAATTAGGTATTATATATAGTTATATATATATACTATACTTTATATATTAATATATATATATAATATAAAGTTCGTCATACTATATAACTACTATATCTAGACATTATGTAAGTGGTTTGACGAAACTCCGTTTAAACTTAGGTTAGGGTTAATTTAGGTTAGCCGTTACGGTTAATTTAGCGTTTAGGTGGGTGTAGTGTGTAGGTTAGTTCATAGGTGGTTTTACCGCAAATTTAATGTAATTTACCCGATATAAAATATTAAAATAAACGTAAACATTAATTTTATTGAATTGTTCGCTTCCTGGAGTCAACCCGACTTATAAATAGCCCTAATACTCTACTTAACAATGTATACTATACCAGCACGCAACTATTTATTATAGTATAATAGCTCGTAGATATAGCTATATACTATATATATATATATTATTATATATAACTATATATATATACTATATATGCTATATATCTAATATATATTATAATCTATAACATATATATAGATATATATATATTATAATACTGTAATTATATTAATATAGTAACGTAGTATTATATATATATATACTATTAGTTATAATATATACTAATATATATAATATTATATATATATATATTATCATATATATGTATGATATATATCATATAATACAGATATTGATAATATGATATTATATACTATATATATATATATATATATATATATATTATAATATTTACTATAGAATTTATATATACTATACAATATATATTTATATATATATATACTAGATCGTTACCATATAGTATATATATAATATTATGCCTAATTAATTATATACATATCATATATATATATATATATATATGCTATATACTTACATATTTGGTAAGGTAGTATATACTCAATACTATCAGTACTTATTATTTATATATAATATATATACTATATTATATATACTCTATATATAATATATATAGTATATAGATAATATATTATACTACTATATGTATATATACTCTATCTATATGATATTGCGCACAGAAGACTTGTGGTGGTGCAACTTTTTAGTTCTCAGATAAGATAAATAAATTATTAGTGTTACCTAGGGTTGTAAAGTGTGACATAAATGACCAATTCTGAAATGTAAATGTTATAAGTTGCAATTCAGAAAACGTAAACCTCGAGGAGAGCGAAACTAGACCCACCTACTTTAAGTGAGAGTAATTTAACATATCATTCCTGGATCTTCAACATCAAAAGAATTTCTTTTAAAGAAAAGAAACGTATTATAGGGAGAGTTATTTTGGTTCTACGGATTTCATGAATCAACGATGCAGAATAATCCACGTCCCCTGTGCATAGTGTGCAGTGAAACGCTAAGCAATTAAGCCATAGTCCCCAGCAAACTTAAGAACATCTTGCTACGAAGCACCAGTTATATCCAGAAAACATGGCTCATATTTTCAAGTATTAGACAAATCAAGAGAAAAATAGTATAGAATGATTGAATGAGATTTACCCACAATTGACCACTGTTCACGAGCTTCATGTAAAGTTGCCAAACCCCTACTCGCCAGGAAAACTGACTCATACAACCGCTCATACAAAACTGGAGGGACATCATGTATCCTGCGTGCAAAATTATTCGTTAGAAACCATACTTGGGGCAAGATGGGCGGAGACCACAATTCAAAGTTCCTCTCTCAACCCATACATAGCTTTCATAGATGATTTGAAATGTCATAAATGTAAGTTGAACGAGTCATAGAAAAATAAACTCACATGAATTTGTTTTACAGAATAGATGAAATACTGATATTACTGCCAAAAATCAGCTTCTTGGATTCTGTCGATTTATTGACGGTAAATATATCGGTGAAGTCAGTCTTTTGCATTTTGCAAAAGGGTTGGAACACAACTAGTACCGGCGCCCCACTATTTTCGCTTTCGTCTCCTTCCTATCTTCAGATACCATTTTGTCTTCATGGAACGACTATTGTGGAATATGTACTGATGGTGCACATCAATGACAAGAAAGTATAAAGGATTCACTGCTCGAGCTTTAGAGGAAATGGATCATTGAATGACCTCACTGCTTTGTGCACAGAGAAGCACTAGTAGGGAAAAATTGTGTTGATTTTCGCTGAAGTTATAAATCAGGTTGTAAAGGGATGATAAAGATTACAATTCATAAAATCGGCGACTTTGAAGTTGTAGGACTCTTGAAAAAATATGTTGTCTGAAATGGATGCACCATATATCGCTCATTATCTATTACATACAGAAGTTTTATGGTATATCTCGTGTAGAGTACAAACCGCCTCCGTCACACTCTCAAAGAGAACTAAAAGTCTTTTGAGAAAGAGAACATGATGATCTTCTATTGTTGCTGCAAAGATGATGTATTGGTTGTTTACAGGCTGTCATATGCTGCAGACGTATTTTTAGTGAAAACTAATGAAACAATAATTTCTCAATAACTAAAATGAAGTTTCATGAGAAGCGGGGTGAGAAAAAGTGATTGTATATCGTGATTTTTTCACATTTTCCGATCACTTTTAAATCTTCGAAATGTAATGGCGAGGAAATGCTATAAGGACCTCCATCTCTTGCCTCCATTTATCAAAATTGCCAAGATGCAAGTAAGTACCTCCTTCTCTTTCGTTAAGAATCTTGAGTGGATATCGTTTTCCCACAGTATTCTTCACAATGCCTATCGCGAATGATGGTAAACTATGCATTAAAAGAAGGAGCACGAATTCAATGTATCTCTCGCTTTGACTTCTTTTATTTGAAATTAAACTTGAGAAGACCTAACTTCGTCAGCTGACTTCTTTTGGCTTCGCATCAAAAAGGAGTTATCCTAACCTGTAGAAAAAGCCCAAGTTTCATTTGTTGCCATTTTCAAAATCATACTTTGTGAACAAGCTTTCTCTGCAATGGCCCAATAAAATGCAAAACAAGAAATAAATTGTTGAATCTTTAGGGAACAAATAATGGGCGGTGTTGCAGTTATCAAAACATCAGGACCTAACAACAATATTTGTGCTCAGCATTCAAGCGCAAACTTCCATTATATTATTATTGATCGATCTAAACCGCCAAACCCCAGCTTTAAATTTTAACAGGTATGTTTATAGATATTTGCAGATTTAAAATCTATATTATTAATATTATATATATATATATTATTATTATATTATTATTATAATTATTATTATATTATTATTAGTTATTATTATTTATTTTATGGTTATTATTATTTTTATTATTGTGAATGTATTATTATATTATTATTATTGATATATATTATTATAATTATTATTATTATTATTATTGTAAACAAGTGCGCCTTAAAAGATGCCAGAGCCTCAAATAGGGGTGCCGTGAATTGCAAACTGGTTGGAATCCCTGACTTAGGGCTTAAGAAGGGTGGTATTGGTAACTACTGTATAATTTAAAACATCTCTTATATATATACATAAAAAGAGTAATTTTTAAACAAAAAACCAAAAAAATAGCATTTGTTTTAAAAAAATAAACAATTGGTTTTCTTTTAAAAAAAAAAAAAACAAATGAAAAATAAATGATAAATTACACAACCGCCCTATATATATAATATATATATTATATACTATATCTATATATATATATATATAATATTTAATAGTACATACCTATATATATATAGATACAATATTATATACCCTAAATTTAGTATACCTACTAATATATATTATAGATATACATATAGTAAATATAATAATATATAATTTATATATTATATTATATTTATATATATGATAATATATATATATTATAATATATATATATATTATATATATATATATATATCTATGCTATGACTATGTATATATTATATATATATATATATATTATATATACTATATATATATATATCTATACATATAATACTATATTATATATATATTTATCATATTATATTATATTATATATATATATTATTATATATACTAATATTATATGTTGAATAATATTATTATATATATATATAATATATATATATATATATATAGTATATATACGTATAATAGTAGCTACGTACTAACTAGGTACCTAACTACCTATAATAAAGTACCATGTTTTAACATCCGATAGTTATATCCTGTATTTAGAAAGTTGGGAAACCAAACCAGGGATGAAAATCCTGGTAAACCCATCAAAATTTTAACCATTCCCTAAAAAATATATTTAATACCTTTTAACCAAAATATCTGGATTTACCCAGCCACCTTAAGAAGAGATTATTAAATGGCTTTTTATCTCCGTCTTTCTTTGGCAAGAAAAATTAGAATTATTTAACCAACCCATGAAATTATTTACAACGAGTAAATGCATCATATAATATGTATTTCGCTATACACATATACTACTATATACGTATATCTATTATATAATATATTATCCTTATAAATCATAATATATATATACATATATACCATATGTATATGATATATTATATCTTATCAGCACCTAGGCCGCATAGAACTCTTAGTGACACGCATTCTCACCTATTACTCTACTGTTATATAGTACTATTATCTGATAGTATAACTTCAACTATAACCTTGTACGTATTTATATTGTACTATATATATAATATTCTATATACCATATTACGAATATCATGTTAAGCCTGACGTCAACAACGACAACTGGCTTTATGTACGAATTTAATTAATATATATTAAAATTTATATATATTACTATATGATTATATAAATTACACCTCAAGTGTGCCCTAACTAATAACATTCACTTATCGCTAGATAACGCCTCACAAGGTGCCCTTACATAGTGATGAGTACGATTGACTTCCCTCGCGTGTGTGGCTTATACTTTGGTATACATATATATAATGTATATATTATATGTATATTATATAGTATATATACATCTATATTATTATATATCTATACATAGACTTTCATCACTACTCGTACATCCCTCTCTATACCTCTATATTTATAACCTATTACTTACTATAATATATATTTATATAACTTATTTATATTATCACATATACCAATTAACCTTATAGCACATTTACCTATTCGAGACGGTATGCTTATCGCCTCGCCTGAATGCATACGTAGATACCACCAACTCGCAGATTTAGAGTACGCGTACATATATATAAAGTACTTATGTGCCGAGTACGTGCTCGTATCAATATCTAGATATGATCTCAGCACTCTCCATTAATGGTATCGACTTACTTTATGAGCGTAGTATTTACCAAGATGCCACTATATCTTCTGATATCACGTGTTATCCCTTCCTGACGCATCACTCTCGACTGTATCTAAATTGCGGAGTCACTAAGTCACTACACAGGTATGCTGTATTTAATAGTTGCCACTTTACTTCAAATAATACTATATCACACACACGTATGAATTATATAAGGCTCTATGCAATCTGTCGCTATAACTAATCATATTACTAGGTATTTATTCACGCCTTCAGTGTAAGACTATTCCCGGTCCAGCCTACCACATGACATTGATCCCTACCCTGACATTTATAAGCTAAACTACTAAGATTACTAATAAATACTAGCTTATCCTCTTGTGTTAGATTTCTTCTAGAATCTATCACTACTTTACGAGATAATTGAGCTTCGTTGATATTTAAATCTGTATTATTCTCTACAGATCACTGCCTCTACTACTACTCCGTTATACCTACTATATATATTCGTCACTTATATTGTTTAACTTACGGTATCGTATATAAATCGCAACGCCTATTACATTCTTATATATATTAATATGACTATATGATAAATTCACATCACTGTATAGTTCTCCTCTCTCGGGTACATATCGGCTCTCCAATGATTAGTTAGCTACCTAATAACTATCACTATATTATTAGTTTCTCTCTCCTAATACTAGGGTTATATATTATAATATATCGACGTTAACTATATCAATATATTCACGAAGTACCCCTGTTAACTCTGTTGTGCATATAACATATAACTAAGGCGATATTACGAGCCTTATACTATACTTGATAGGCTATCAATACTATTATTCAAACGCTATACTATATCATATAACCATTACCTCCTCAAGACCCTATATATCTTACTGTTACACCATTATCCATACCTAGTATCCATCTGCAGTACTATTATAGTATTAGTTATCTTCGTCATTAGTTCGTAGTTATACCATAACCTTTACCTATATTAGTACGTCAGATATACACAGCTACTATATCCTTATAGATACACTACTATCAACTTATGCTACTCAATATCATATATAGCCTTAATTTCAACTGTTCCTTTATAGCATCTTCAAAATATAATATAAATTTTTTTATAATATATAATATATATATTATACTATATATATATTTATTATATAATAAATACTATATTAATATATTTCTTATAATATATATACTAGTACTTATCATATATATATTATACTACTTATATTACTATAGATAATGTTACTATACGATATATATAATATTTGTTCAAGTATTGTATCGTTAATATTGCGGAAAAATTTAGTATGATATTCCTTGGGCTTTACTTGATAATATGTGGTCCAATAAACATTTCACCGAAAACGGCCTCGTTTCGCACAGATACAAGGTGATGCAAACTTTATCTGGATCATATCTGATATCATTCCAGTTGCCCGTCCCGTGCCACATCGCTCAACCTTTATAATAAGCACAAATATACCTTAGGAAAAGGTTACCTACCTGTTATTTACTAGTTCCCTATCTCGCTTCATTATACATATAAGTCCGTGTCGCGTCAAGTTCTGTCTTCCTAGTTTCCTCATATTTTCAAAGATGAATACACAAGGAAGTGCAAATGTGCGATATGTATTTGTTTAACGGTCGTTACCTAACGGTAACTCGACTCTTGTCAGCCATTGGGTCTCCTGGAAGAAATGATAGCATGAGATCGCTTTCAGTTCCCGACCCTATACCCAATCACTATTGTTATTGCTCACGCTCCGTCCATCAACGTCTTGTGAGAAACCAGAAAGTTTTAAAAAACTTAGCTAACCTGAAACGGGGCGATCTCGGTCAACACAGCTATCAACTCCCAGATGGTGCGAAGAAACAGATTCTCCAACGAACGCCTTGATCCGACCAGTTACCTTACAAAATTCGTACCAGAAAGATTGCCTAGATCACGTGCAACATACATGTAAGCTCGATTTCCTCGTACAGTTTCAGCGGGTACGAAAAATCAAACTTTCTGTACCCTACTATCACAGCTTCAAAACCGAGCTTGCCAGCGGCACTAACCTGAACTGCGGTTCCTTTTCTTAAGACCCCTAACAGATTTTCCTGCCAGAGAAGCTTTTGTCGGCATGAGAAAATGCAACAAGAAAAATTGGCTAAGACACATCTCACCATTTAGCAGAATTATTTGCTTCACCGATGAAGACAAATTTGTCCAGGAGCGTCATCACCGAACTTCAAACAACGAATCCATCATATGGCTGATGAGAACCCACATTGCATAGTGGAAAAGCGCCATCTAACAACCAGTTTCATTGAATGTTATGGGCGGAATGGTGGGGCGACATTGAATAGTCCATTCTTTTTTACCAGCGAGGGCTTTACTTGGAGACGTTTTATTCGCCATTTCATTGAACATGACTTGCTCTACACTAAGAGTAGCGTTCCATTACAATTACGATCGAAAATGTATTTCAATGCATGAAAGCGCTCCAGCTCATTTCAGTTAGTTGCCTCGTAACTATTCTGAACATTGTATATCCACGCGTTTGGGATAGGTCGGAGGAGGTACGACACCCTTGGCCTCCGCCTGTCTCCAGACCTAAATGCACTGGATTTCTTCTTGTGGGTCACCTGAAACATTTTTCTTATACAGCAACAGTTGAAAGTCTCGAAGATTTAACGGGCTCGCTAATCGCAGTCTTGTGACACAATCGGGCAACGCACCGGATATAATTGAACGTGGTGCCGGCCCAATCAATTGCGTCGCAGCAAAGAGGCCCTGTATTGCCGATGGAGGTGCTCATTTTCAACATTGTTTATAAAGCCTAAGTTGCACCATGATTGCCCTTCATACTTATTTCTCGTCTGTATATTTTCTATCTGTTGCAGTAATGTATATATATTATGCATAACTAAATTGACTATTTATTTTATAATCATCTTTTAATAATTTAGTTTTACTGTTTATTTGGAATTTCTAGGCTGAAGGATAGGTTTAAGCTTGCATAAGTTTTAAAACGAGACTCGTTTTCAGTTGAAATGTTCATTGTCACATTTATCTCCTATATTTATGTAAGGAATATCATACTCGATTTTTGCCACTATTAACGATCACACGCTGTCTGTTGTATATAACTAAACTATATATTATATATATAATATAGATACTGACGTATATAGATATGATATGATATTATATAATATTATATTATATGTATATTAATACTATATATATATATTATCTATAGATATTATATATATAATACTATTTATATATATAGTGTATATATAATATTACTTATAATATATATATACCGTAATATTAATATTATAACAATTAATGTGTTGTTAATTATAATTATATAGATAAAAAGCTGTGAGAACCCTATATATTATATATATATCGGTGGCGTAGCTAGATGTTTTTACATGTGTAGTAGGCAACCGTATATATATATATATATTTATCTCATACAGTTTTTATATAACATAGTATATATATATATACATAATATTGTACTATTATATAGTATAAGTCATATACTCATATAGTGATTATATATAAGTATATTATATTATATATACACTATATATATATTTATTTATTTATTTACTTTACTTACATTATATTTATTATTTATTTATACTTAGTTTATACAACAGAGAATATAGTATTAATATATAGTAACTATATATATACCGCGTATATATATACTTATAAGTATACTTATATATCATATATAATCTATATTGATAGATACTATACTTATATATATCATACATATATATACTATATTATAATTATATACTACTATATATATATTTACTACTAGTTTTTAGTATCTTATGTAAATACTATATATACATATAAATATTATATATATATATTATATATATTAGATATTATGGATATTATTAGGGGGGTGCAGGGGGGGGCACATGCCCACCTAAATCCTTAGCGAAAAAAAAAATTGATGACTTTTCCATGTCTGCCGAACGATCTTTTTAAGGGTTTGTGTAGGGAAAAAACGCAAAAAAATACATCAATCCGATATATTACATCGATAGTAGAATTACTAATTAATAACGCATTAAAACTATTTTTTTTCTAAAGTTTAATGTGTTTTCCGTTATTCATAGTTGGTTCCTTAAAATTAACTGCTTTGCTGCTGTTTTATCACAGCGCCTGGCATTCTTCTGACCCATTCTTTCTCGTGCTAGATAACTGCCCTCAGTTATGTCGATAGCCATTTACGGCTGACCAAAACCTGTTAAATCACTCACGGAATCCAGCTAATACCCGTTGATAGTTCGGAGCCGCTTCAGGACACACAGCAAAAAATTTAATTGCAGCCAAATAAAAGGAAATATCACAGCAATTTTGAAGAACATAATTTTCTGCGGAACCCCGATGAGCCCTCTTCATGTCCGTTAAGATCGGTACACAAGAACCTCTCCAATCCTCGATCGTAACCTTCTTCGAATGTACCTGAATAAGCTGCGAAACTCTCCGTCTTAGAACATGCAAACATCTAGCACAACCTGTGTCTGAGGCTTGGCACTTGAAAGACATATTCAAGGACACGAAGCAATCCAATGCTTATGTCTCCAGATGATTCAAAATGAACTAATCAATTTGTGCGAAATTATCATAAAAAACATACCATGATTGTCGCCTAGCTATTGCAATAATTTCTTTTTCTGGTCATCCGATGAACATGAAATTTGGTCAGGCACATAGAACGAACTTTACTGATACGCATTAAGGTTTCGATCTTGAAAAAAGGAGCTGTTTCGGAGGGCGGAAGGGATTTCTGAGTTCAAAGTTCTTGATAGCTTCTTGAACCCATTGCCAAAAAGACTTGATTTTTTTAGAAAGGTTGAGCAGAGTCTATCGCCGTGTCTCAGGGGTACGGACAAGCACATGCCGAGCGCCAGTAGTTGAACAGGAAAATAACAACATAGCGGTTCAAAAAGAAACTGCGGGGAAAATATTGAAAAATAGATTTACTATTTTCACTTATGAAAGCGCATCGGGTAATTTGGTCATTATGACCTAAACATTATATTTCCAATTTGAGAAATACTATTGCCACAATATAAGACAAACTTTTTTCAGAGGACTCACAACCTTAAAAGAAAATTAACATTTCCCACTTGCCAAACTTTGTGAACCCGTTGGACTCAAAAATATCATAGTATTGCTATTTTCCATACAATATGATAAAAATTGTTGAAGGCAACATCTAAGCAAGGAAAATACTAGCCTGTTTCTAGTTATTCGTGTTCGCAACAAGACCCAAATTTCATTATTATCTCTTCGGTAATAACCAAATATTTTATACTTTTTACATGTTAAATTCGTTCAAACAAAAAAATCTTTACCTTAAGCAGTACTCTGATCTATATCCAAGAATTTTGAAAGGCTTGTAACAAAGACCAATGCAAAAACTGCTGATCAAAATAATTGCTGACTCTGCCTCTTGATCTCCGCCAATGTTATTATACTGAGAGTCTTAGTGAACTTGCACCCGCTTAGAAGTTACATCTACAACCAATCATAAAGCAAAATCATTCCCGCTGACACTTCTCGGCACCCGAATATTGGAAGCGTCTGTACTTGTTGCTTTATCTTGACTCACTTCCATCCTCTTTAGAGACCAGATTTCTCAACACAACAACGCGTGCCAGCATTTTATCGTTTCTCATTTGCATCCGCTTTCTTACTGTGTAGTGCTCTCGCTAGCAATTTGCTTGAGAAGAGTAAAAGTTTTTTCATGAGTTTTCATGATTTGATGTTCAATTAAAAATTCGATACCAGAAACCGTCTTAAGGCGTATTACCTCTGTGTCCTGGATAAGAAAGATGGTAAAGCAAAATGAAATTTACTCTGAACTTACTGAAGTTATAAACGAAGCCGACCCTTTTTTCCTCAAATCATAAACCTGTCTATTAATTGGACTTGATGGTTTACCGTGTTCAATCAGTACCCATTTGAAAGGTCTTTCAGCACTATGCGAAGAGTAAGACTTGGCTAAGAAAAACAATGAAGAAAGACAGCTTACATGAGATCGATGTAGGTATGAGTAGTCTCATAAAAAATTAGGTGTGAGAGAAAACACTGACACGAATTGGAGCAAAAGATTGCGGAAATTCGCTGAAATCCAGAGGGCGTCGAATGCCTAGGTTTAGATGTAATATTAGTTAACCACTCAGGACTCAATGACTAGCCAAGCCACCGATAAACATTACTTCTAATTTCTCAAATAGTCTATTCTTTTATTCTTTTACTCCAGATTTCATCGCTAAACAAAAATTAAACCATTTTTAATGACCTCATGTGTGTTGCGTTTCACATTGAACTTGTTGTAGGTTGTTATTTTATTTATTTTAAACCAAGAGAAACTTTTTTGAGCCTGTGAGTATAACCCATAAGTCACTTCTTGCGTACACACACACCGAGCATCGCATTATTGATTATGACACTCATATATACTAAATATTATAATATATATATATATAATTACTATATTTTCATATATATAACTGTAACTATCTCTCTCTATAATACATAATATATATTATTCATATATAGTATTATATATTATATATACGTAGTACATTAAATATTATATATATATACTATATATACTCATATATATAATATATATAGTACTCCCAAATCATATGTATATAATATGTATATATATATATATACTATACTTTAATCTTAGCTACTATATATATATATATATAATATATACATTATAGATATAATATATATATCAGTATTATAATATTATATATATATCTTTAGATCTCATATATTTTTGACGAGTAGCCAAACTCACTTATTTAGTATAATAACTGAAAAGATAATAAAAAAAGCTAGCGAAACGGATCGCACTGGAATGTGATGGAATGGCTTCCAACCACCCCAGCGACCTTTACCAAAAGAGGTTTAAGAAACAATTTATTATAAAAGTATCCTTATGAAAAATATTTGAGACATTCCCAAATCTATTTTTAACGTTTTTATGTCACTCTGATATACTCACTCCCTACATATCATATATAGCTATCATAATATAGACGTGTGGTTAGTTTCATCCCGTCCGTACGACTAAGTCCCTGATATAACCTTACATTCCCAACTATGGCCCCTCTTACTATATAAATTATATCTATATCACTATATATTACTATGGTCTAGCTCACCATCTACCAACGCCCCTTAGTATAAGGCTCCATAATATTCACACTATAAATATATATAACTATATTGTAATAATCATCACAGTCGCCGTCTAGAAGATGGCCCACCTACGGTCCATATCTCAATAAACTTACAACAGCGTACCGGGAAAAGAATATCATTGCTAGGAATGCTGTCCAAATTTTTAGTGTAGGAAAGTATGAAAAAAAAATCTTATCTCAAAACTACAATAAGCTACAAGCGAAAGGATACAACTCCTGGGGTAAAAATTTTAGTATAGCAAAGTGCATGTAAAAAGAAAAAAAAAAAAAAAAAATCTATTGTTAATAAATTATATAGTTTAATATGATAGAGAGCCTAGTTTAGAGACTTTTTATGGTACATCGTTCTTAAATAAATAGACTTTCTATTAAATTTTGTTTTATTTTTTAACTATAAGAATACCCCGAAAGGGCTATACGCACGATGGCAGGAGTCAGCTAACGGTCTCCTCGGCCATCCGGGAACCGACTAACGGCGGTATGACTAATTGCCCCTCCCTTCCGTGGAAGGCGGCTCCGGAACCCCCGCTCTTAGGTATTTGGGTGTCGCGTCCTGGTAGTGCAAGGTCGGGGGTTCCTCCGCCCCCTCCCCTACGGGGGTATGTGGAACCACGTCCCCCCTTGTGATCCCCGTCGGCTCGGTCCCCTAAATTGCGCCGCTGTAAACCTTGTACAAATATAAATACATATAGGTATACCATATTGTCCCCCAGCACCCCCCCCAAAAAAGTAGCCAATATTTTCATCATTGAGTTTTATTTTTACTTTTGCTTGTTTCCTTACATATGCTTTGTGTAATGTCTGGAACATGCTCTAAAATGTATTTCATTCCGTGTAAGCTATTTGTTTTCGAAATATGATATTTTTTTTTTTTATTTACAGTTTCCTCGGTAAAATTTGCCCAACGAAGCGGCCTAAGGATTCCCGCAAGTGTCATCCTTGCTTTCCCCTGGTAGCTGGTTGAGTCTACTTGAAGATATGATTGTGGCTCTCTCTCTCTGTCCGGCCCGGCTCCCATAAGCTTTACTCAAACAACTAGTCATAACTAATTATTTTACATTTGTGAACAAATTTGATTATTAAAATGAATTCAATCATATTTAAGAATATTAATTGCGTATATCTTTGATTATATAAATAAGTTGTATGAATATAAATTAATAATAATAATAACTAAAATAGTTAATAATATATCAATAATAAGTAATAAATAACTTCAATAATAATTATATATTCATTTACAATTAAAAATACTAATTACACTTTAGAGTCGAGGCACAGTGTATACATCGAATGTCTTCGTGTGACATGCGTAACATATTTTGACTAGGATAATCTTAAATTGTTGAAAATACGTATTGCATCCATTTTCACTTTTTAATATTTTCTTATTAACGAAAATATATTCCATGTTTCATACAACCAAATTAACAAGAGAACTTCAATACAGATTACAGACACAAACAAACTAAAATTTTAAAATTATCTTCTTCCAAGTTTTTTTCTTCTAAATAATAAAGAAACCAAAAAAGACTAGTTTTTTGTAAACTCTTTTGAACACCACAGTGTATGATACTATTTCTATTTATTTATTCATTTCATTTCTTTATTTTTAACATAATTGTTATTAAATATTAAACTTGCCGGCCTCTTCTCTACGAACCTATATATATATATACTTATATATATATATATTATATATATATTATATTATATAGTATATATATATCATATATATATATATGATACTAGTATATATATAGATTATATTATTATATTAATATGTAATATAATACTATATATAATATATATATACATAGCTATAATATATATATAATATATATATATTATATATATATATATATAATATATATATATAGATATACACTAATATAATATATATATATATATATACTATATATATAATATATATATATATATAATATAATATATATATATATCTTATATATATACTATATATATATATATATATATAATTATTATATACTATATTAATATATATACGAGAGTTCAATTAAAAATTGCAAGCGAAAAACGGTTTCCAAAGAAAATTTTAAAAAAATACCCGATATATGCCAACAACGCCAAACGAAGAGCAGGCTCGCCTGTCCTAAAATCATTGCAAATATAGGAGAATTTGATTTCAGCTACGCGTACCTTAGGTAGGCAAGATATGCAACGGTAGATAGGCAGGCAAAGCATAAAGAGCTCATATTTTTTTTAGTATTTCTTTAAATTTTTAATTTAATTTTTCTATGGTTTCTTATTATATTAACATTTGTTATAAATTATTTATATTTTCTTTAACATTATATATTATTCAATTTGTTTTCTTAAAAATAAGAAAGGCGAACTGCCTACCCAGCCTATCCCTTAACTACGCCAGTGCATATATATATATATAATATGACTATATATATACTATAGTATATATATAATATATATAATATATGATATATATATATATATATTATATATATAATATATATATACTATATATTAATATTATATATATATATTAAATATAGATAAATAATAAGATAATAAATAAAATAATAAATATAAATAATATATTAATAATATTATAAAATATATATATTATAATAATAAATATATATACTATATATATATATATAATATATATAATAATAAATATAAATATATTAAATATAATAAATCATATTATAATATATATATATATACTATATATATATATATATATTAATATATATATAATATGATATTCTACTATATTTTGACATTTTTGACAAATTAAATAAAAAGTTAATAAAATTAAATATATGAACATGACGTAATAATTAAGAATGTATCTAAACTGCGACGAGTGACCTAAAAAAGTTTTCAAAAACTATTTTTTTTTGTATCTTTAATATTTTAGAAAAAAAACTACATCGTTAATAGTTTAAAATTTTAAGTTTGTTTGTGTCTGTAATCTGTATTGAAGTTCTCTTGTTTATTTTGTTCTGCTAAAAAACATGAATATTGACATGTTGTTGCTCTTTAAATAAAAAATGTAAAATGAAATGACTTTCATAATACCTAATTTTCAACATTTTAAATTATTCCTAGTCACAAACAATGTGACAAATGTCATGCATGGAAATGAACATTAATGAGAAATTATTATCGCTGGGTATGCTACAAATCTGGCTGTCAGGTTAAATTTTACTTTTGAAAAGAGCCGACACTGGTTGCGAAACAGATTCAACTTGCCTTTTCACAAATTTATGTATTTTTAATAAGATGGAATTAATAACCAGTCAATGATCAGACAATGAAATTTTGCAGAAAATTTTAAGCAAAATCAATCAAAATATCATAATTTATTTGATATTGAAGCTATCTGGTGATTCTATTAGGGAGATGAAGTTGTTGTTTTGAAATAAATAACAATGGTTGATTATGGAAACCGATTAATCGGCCAAAAAGGTTGATTACTACTAACTAATCGAAAAATAGACTATATGGCCGAAAATCGATTATCAAATGATTGATAGGTATTAATACCGGTTATTTTTAATTTAATTAGTTTTGAGTAACTGATAAAATTGAAAAATAATAAAATTACCACATAAAAAATATTGTAATATATTTTTATTGATTCCAAAGGAAAAACATTAGGGCTTGAGATAAAAAAAATAATGATTTCGGAATGAGATTCAGGTGTTTTGAATGAGATGATAATTTCAGAAGGTTGTTTCCCTGTGGTGAATGGTACTAGATCAGGAAGATTTAAACTAAATATTATTATATTGTAGGGATATTATTATTATTATTATATTATTATTATTATATTATTCATTCATTTATTATTATGTTATTATTATATTATTATTAATTATTATTATATTATTAAATCTTTTATTATTATATTATATATTATTATGTACATATTATTATATATTATTATATTATTTGTATTATTAATTATTATTATTTATATTTATATGATTACTTTAATGTATTTATCTTTATTATTTAATTATTTATTATTTTTTTACTTATTATATTATATTATATAATTTATTATTATTATTATTATTAATTATGATTATTAAAGAATTATTCATCAAGATTATTAATAATTATATTTTCATTATTCATTAATTATTATTATCTTTATTATTTTTTATTATTATGCTTATTATTTCTCATTTATTTGAAAACAACATAAATCATTCTCATTATTATCTCATATTTTTCATCTATTATTATTATTGTATATACACTTATTTTTATATTATATTTATATTATTATTTATTTAAGGATTGGTTGTGATTGTTTTTTAAATTATTATATAAGAAAAGTCATATATATACTATATATATAATATATAATATATATATTATAATATATATATATATAACTATATGTTATATATATATTATTATATATTATATTCATATATAAAAATTTTAAGGCTATAATATATATATCGTTCATTTGGTATCAATTGAATATCTGCAAACAATAATTTAGAAATTAACAATAATTATTTTTATATCCTTACCTATTTAAGACGAGTTAACTTAATATTACGTTAACTTCGTTACATTCTTTATTGATAACGCTTTATGTTAAGTCGCTAAATTTTTTTTGTTTAATGATTAAGATTAACGGGGTTAACTTCATGTCAGTGCTCACTGAGTTATAATATATATTATATATATATATATAATATATATATATAATATTATATAATATAATATATATATAATATAATATATATATATATATATGGTGAATTTTGGATAACAAAACATGGTCAATGTGCTCCTTGGCTTCCTGTAGTGTAAAAAATCATTTTTGCATTTTCATAATGTCTAGGGCAGCCAACTAGTTTTAAAAGGTTTTTGACATCGTTGTTACTATTTTTAATTCTGAATCTTTTATATCTTTGTCTAAAATTTGTTTTAATACTAATTTGAGACTATCTGTTCATTTCAGCATCACTATTACGTGAATAAGTCCGGTGGTGCAGTGTATATATTACGTATATTGCAACTTATCATGATGGTGCAACAAGCATAAAGACAGCATCAATATTCGGTATCACAACACTTGTCGAAAATCAGTCACCACTGTGGATGTTTTTAGAGGCCAAGTTCATCAAAGTGTCAACAAAGATCAGGTTATATCTAGCAATTAGTGGCAACAGGAAGTAAGCAGTATCAATAAAGCAGCATATCAACAATAAGAATTTAAAGTGTATATAAGTGAAAGAGATAATAAGTGAAATTCAATATTTTATGAATTCAAGAAAAACAATCTTCTAAATATAGATAAATAAATTCATTTCTCGCTCTTCGACTTAGCGGGGTGCAGTTTTCATATTTATAATGAACGATCAATGTCAGTCAAATGAAAAGATCAAAATCCGTGGTATGGGAATGCAATTTGCTTTGATCAAACATTCAAGACGCATTGATAACAGAAATGTGCAAGGAAGAACAAGGAGAAAAACATAAACTTTCGAAAGGAAAAAGGCACGTTGACATTTGAAAGTAAGATGAGACAAAAAGATACGCAAAAATGTGTAATTCAGTGATCATCAGCAGTGAGAGTGAGTGCTAGAAAATCTGTTCCTTAGAATCAGCAGAATGAGAATGTCGACCCTCAAAAATAGAAACCAGTATCTGAGTATGTGTAAAGCTTATAGAGGACAAATTGAGCAATAGAGAGATGCATGGTCTCATAGTTATGTGCCTCAGACTGATTCTGTCACCAAAAAAACTTGGTTACCAAGTAAGTTACACGCGCAAAAGAAAATTCTGGAGAGACAAACATCAAGGAGCATTTGCCTGCAACACAGAGGTATTCTGCATTTTCATGCGTAAAATATGAGAAACATCTGTCGCACTGGAGTGTGCACGTGAAAAGTTAGGAGGAAGAACAATTATGCTATGTCTTTCAAGCATTTCTACATCATCACGTTAGTCTCTAAACTCAGAAGATGCTCAATTATTTAATAATTCTGGTATTATTGAACGAACAAGATCTACAGAACTATTAAGAGCAGTGATTGCGATGATCATTTCCAATAGAGAACAAGAATGATAAATCACTCGGAGTTCATTTAAAGACACTTCAATCTATTGCTGTGATTTTTAATGAGCCACCAGGAAGAATAGTGTTGATGAAGACAAACGCACCATAGTCACAGCAAGACCTATAACCAAATCTACTCATTTGACTCAGACAACCATCATTAATCTCAACAATTCATGGCTTTACTTGATTTCCTGAAAACAGTTACGGAAATCTAATTCGACCCTGTATACTAAAAATATGTTATTAAATTCAGCAAGGGGTTTACAAAAGCAGATATAATAATTACGGTTTTAAACTGACAGCGGGTGTTTAAGCAGCAAGTGGCTAACTAAAGCAACAGACTCTCATTGGCATCACATTGGTCGTATGTCTTGGCCGATTTGTACGATTCTACTAACTTCTATGCCCATATGGTTCTATATCCGCTCCAATCTTTTCAAATGTCAAAGAAATTTTATTATATATACATTCAAAACTTTCTCTTGAGGATCAGAACATCATTTCTCAGTGCTCCTAAACAACTCCTATTTTGTCATCCAGAAATCTTGTTGCTAGCTGGTGTTGCAGATGAACGGGAAACATAAGACAGATTTATTCAACAAATCTCAAGCAAGAAAGGAAATTTCTCCCACCATGTGCAAGTTCGCAGCATTTGATAAACAGAGCTAAGCGTCATCAAGCTCTACAAGGAACTGATGACTGGGGGAGACTCCTATCACCCCCACTTTTTGTGATATAGTGATGATATTTTAGATAATCAACAAAATCTCATACAATATTCCGTTCATTCGGTCATGTTGAAGAAATGTCAATGTTCATGTTTCTGGGTCGATTGGTCACTACTTCTGACATGTCCAAACTACACAAACATTCTCCCGAATCAATACCTTCATACAGACAAAATTGATTTCTATGAATTGTCTATGCAGTGTTGTTAGCATAGCAATGTAAGGATATTTAAAGCTATACATGTAAATTGCTATATATATATTTTTGTTTATAATAAAAAATTCAGTAAAGTTGAGCAGTATGGGAAACAATCTTTGAAATACATTTAAACATCACGCCATGTGATCTGAAGTGGACACCAAAATAAGTTGTTTCAAATCTGCATCTAAAATTTTGTATTTTTCAACCCGCGTAATATATATATATATAATATATATATATATATTATACTTAATATATATTTATATATATATATATATTAAATTATAATATTTATATATATATAGAATAATAATATATATATATAAATAATAATAATATATTATTGAATATATATATATATATACTATAAATAATAATATATATTATATAATATATATTATATATAATATATTATAATATATATTATAATATATATAGATATATATAATATATATATTATAATATATATATATATAATAATATATATATATATATATATAATATATATATCTATATTATAAGGTTATGGCAGGAGGAGGAGAGAGAGGAAGAAGAGGAGAGAAGGACGAAAAGAGGATAAGTTGCTGTTTGTTCTCTCCTTACTCCTACTACATCCGCTTACACAGCTTCCGTATTAACTGAAAAAAAAATATTATGATATTAATATATTATAAATCAGCAGCACGGATCTTTTCTCTATAAAATTTCATATACTATTATGTCATCCATATCGTTAGAAAAATCACGATGGAATTCAGTTTTAAAGTAAATCTTAAAAATTTTGCGCTTTATAATTTTGCGTATTTATTTCAGCATTTGAATGTTCTAATTCTGGGAAATTTTACGATAAAAATGAATTAAAGTATTCTGTTAACATCTTGCTTTCAAGCTTTAGGATAATAATAATAATATAATATAATAATAATAATAATATAAATAATAAGAATAATATAATATAATAATAAATAATAATAATAATATATACATATAATAAATATTAATAATATAATAAAATAATAAAATCTTTATAATATATAAATATATATC
This sequence comes from Trachelipus rathkii, assembly GCA_015478945.1. NCBI lineage: Eukaryota > Metazoa > Arthropoda > Malacostraca > Isopoda > Trachelipodidae > Trachelipus > Trachelipus rathkii. The sequence goes on along the minus strand of JABUQX010027590.1, from coordinate 26,108 downwards.
TATAAATATATATATATTATATATATATATATATTATATATATATATATAATATATATATTAATATATATAGATATCATTACTATATAATAATAATATATATATTATATATATATATATATTTATAAATATATATATATATATATATATTATATAAAATATATATATATATATATTTATATATTAATATATTGACTGTCTTCCGTCCTTCTCCAGAACAGTCCTTCTTGTAGGAAAATCACGATGTCAGTGATCAGCATCAGGGTTGGATCGGAGTCGGAGTCAGAGTCAGAGTCGAGTCGGAGTCGGAGCGGAGTCGAGAGTTCGGAGTCGGAGTCGGTAACGGAGTCGGGGTGGAGTCGGAGTCGATGGAGCGCGAGTCTGGGAGTCGGTAAACTATTTGAAGAGAGGATCTCGATCGATCGGTTAAATTTGTAAAAGGTGAAGTCGGATCGCGAGTCCGGTAATTATCAAGTGGATCGGAGATCAGCGTAACTTTCAATGATGTAGATGGATAAGAAAATTTTGAAACTGACAAAGTTTGAATTTGACTTAGCTGAGTGACTTCATCACTTTATCAAGATTCACTACTTGCGACTTCACATCACAAAATGCACAATAACAAATCCGAAGTATTTTAACCTGCACCTTATGTTTCAATTTGGATTATGTTCTAATAAATTCAACCTTCACTGACTTGCGAATTCCACATCACAAAATGCAATTGCAAGCTTCGAAGTTTTTTAACCTACACCTTATGTTTCAATTTGGATATATTCTAAATACAATATCAACTTCAACTATACATCTATATTAAAGATACCGAAGAATTAAAGACTCCACGAGGACGAACAAAGAAAATTTCACTCATTGCTAATGATATTTTACTAGCTGTTATTTATATTGATCCTATCAGTGGTGATAGAACAGATTCGTCGGTCACCGTCCTTGAGCTCGCTGTAGGAAATACTTTCACTTTTCTGCGTATATATATCTACCCGGGTTAGAGTTATCGTATCGTCCTAAAATCTGGCCGAGCGTTAGGTGGTAACGTAACCTCGTCGTAGACGAGGTTAGGTATCCTTGAGTCCCCCGAAGGGGGGTGCTGGCCCCCTAAAAATTGATCGTTAGAAGTTGAAATTTGGAAAAAAGGATTTAGCGGACCGGCGGAATACGGGAATGATTGTAGCGCACTTACTGCTCCGGTCCGTGCAGTTAAGTATATATTGTATAATAATACAATATTATCCTTTATATTGTTATCGAACCGCGTAGATCACGAATTATGTGGGTTATAAGCTCGTAAAGTGTGTCAGGAACCCCCCGAAGGGGGTTCATAAATAAAAAAAATGGACGAAATGCTTAAGAGAAGTGGAGAAAGGAATCGGAGTCAGAGAAGGAAAGAGTTGGAGTAGGAGTCTGAATATTATGAGACGGAGTTGACAACGGCACCGGTGCTGAAGTAATAAATATTTCGTTTAGTCCATATTGTACCCAAATTAATTTATACAGATCGATTAGAACTCGAATATTGAGTTGTAAGTCTTTAAGGTTGTCTCGAACTCCGGGAGGGGGTTCCCCGAAGAAATGCATGGAGCGCAAAACAGAAGAAGTTGGAAGAAATAAGAAGGAGGAAAGAGTCTGAGAAGGAGAAAGAATTGTACCAGCACCGTGCGAATTCGCTGCGATGCTGAGTTAGAAAAATCGTTGCCTAGGACGACCATTAATTCTATTTCAAAATCTCGTTATTTTTTTTATAAACTTCAAACTAAAAATATATTGTTTGCTATTTTTATATTATAAGTTCATTTTACATTATTCTTTGTGTTTAATTTAAATTTTGTATTATTTAAAATTTTATTATTTTATTTATTTACTTTTTTATGCTTAAAACATTTTGTTTTACTAAAAATTTTAATGCTTCATGTAGGAAACGCCCGTAAAAAATTTGAATTTTTACTCACCCTCAAGCAATAAATCAGTAAATCCAGTTAATCAAACCACCCAACCTTACCCTCCTCCACCCCACCTGATCCTATTGATCTATTTCAAGATCTATGATTAGTCATAATTTTACTAAATTGTTAGTTTTGATACCTTAAAGCAGTAAAATCGTAAATCAGTAAATAAAACCACCTTCCTATCCTTCCATGTCCATATCATTGATATGATCAAGTCAACTTTTTTACTAAAAGTGTATGTTAATACGCATAAAGAGCTAAATCAGAAATCAAACACCCTCCCACACCCTCCTGTCCTCCATGATCTATTGATCTAGATCTATTAATCAATTATATTTTTTACTAAAAATGTTATTTTATATAACCTAAAACAGTAAATACGTAAATCAGTAAATCAAACCACCCATCCCACCCTCCCACCCCAATCATAATCTATTGATCTATTACTTAGTATTATGATATATTGACTATGATTCTAGTATCTATTGATCTGGATATATTTATCTATTGATCTATTATTGATTATATTTTGTATACATAACACAAACTTATTTATTTTTTTATTTGTTAAATATTTTTGTTTTACTAAATTTTTATCTTTTATGTTTTAACTTAAAAAATTTACTTTTACATTATTTAAATCATAGTAACAATCAGTAAATCAACCATCCCACCGCTCCCCCTCACCTCTGTCGCCTTCCATATCTATTGACTATCTGTTCATATTCACATTGAGTATTCATTCGGATTAATATAACATAAAATTCCAAGTTCTATATACACTACCATACGAAATATGCTAATGCGTAACAAATCAACTATTAATAACAGCTAACATAGGCATCACCGAAACTAAAATTAATGTACAACAAACCAACACACCTCCTTAAGCACGATAAGTGCTAATCATACATATTATGATTAACAACATAAAGTACCTAACTTAGCATACAAAAACTTAACCTATCACACTTTGCAAGCCAATCTCTAAATTATAATGTTAACTTACATTAGCATGTAACTATAACAAAAATTTATCACTAACTTATCTCAATATCATATCGACAACGAATATAAACTACGCAACAGAAAACAGCCCTTTTTTTTGCATTAACATAGTAATACTTACAAAAATTTACATAACTTTACCAACTATCATTAATACCTAACGGATAATACTAAAACATATTAAAGTTTTATCGTCTGTAAAGCTAAACATATATACACATACTTACACACACATACTTACACACAAACCTTAACGAAATAAACGCTATAATAACATCTTAACCAATAAAGTTCACATGGGGGGAAGTAAACAAGTTTTCATTTTTAACATATAATTTTCATTGAAAGAGCGTTATATAAATAATAAAAACATAAAGTTATTTTAAAATATGTGCTAGTCGTAAATAACCTAGGATTCCAAATAATTTAATAATCTCTCCAGAGATTCAACTCCTTTTGAAAGGTAGGTATAAATGCATTCTGCAACACAACATTTTCTGTAGATTTTACTTTAACAGCATTTATCTCTCATGCAACGAGAGAAAGTTAACTTATCCATGTGATAGTTATTACATATTATCGCAACCCCTATATGGTAATACACAGTTTCAGTTAAATAACGTAGATTACACATGACAATATGTATTAAGTCCTCATGTATGTCGATGAGTGATGTTAATTCGTTTTTTCATTTTAATCAAAATGTGTATATTTTCAGAATTTCAACGTGACCCATACTGTACGCAGGTCGCTGATTAATGGCTTCAATGATTAACATCAAGGCTTTTAATTGTCACACGACGAGAAAACATACATTCTATTAACTCTCAACTGTCTCAACCAGCAATATTCACTACAGTCGAAACATTAGATGACACACACTTTCCTTTACCCATGCCTTTGATATCAACTAATCTTGATGGAATTCTCTTACCAGAAATTGAATAAGTTCTATATTATGCACCTCGGCTGAAGAATACAAGCAATGGTATCTGTCTCCATTCGTTAACGAATTAAATATCAAAGACACTCGTGGAATAACGAATGCCTCGTATAAGATATCACAAAAGCGTAGAATGCCGTAGATGCCTTTTTTGCGGACAGCGAATTTCCTACTAATGCAAATTCGATTATAACATCCCCAAATGAATTTATTCTTTTTCAACAATCTAGAAGAAAGTAAACAAGATATGACGTACGAACGAACCATATCAGTCAAAATGCATTTCATCTCGTCATGACAACAACAAAATAACAATAAACATGTTACTTAGTAAAAGGATATACAAAGGACAACCAATACAGCCACTGAGTAAACGACTTTTAGACAAACAAAAAGTAATAATAATATAATAATAATAATAATAATAATAATAATAATAATAATAATAATAATAATATTATAATAATAATAATAATGAATAATATTAATGATAAGTGGTATAATAATGATAATTGTTAATGATGAATGATATGATAATGATAATAATAATAATAATAATAATATATAATAATAATAATAATAAAATATAATAATATAACAATATAATAATAATAATAATAATATAATAAAATAATAAATAAAAATTAATAAATAATATATAATATAATAATAATAATAATAATAATTAATAAATAATAATAATAAATAAATAATAAACAATAACAATTATTATTATAATAACAGTAATAATTATTAAATAAAAAAGTAAAATAGTAAATTCTATTTGTGAAATACGACAGTATAATTAATTATAATAATAATAATAAATAAAAAATAATAATAATAATAATAATAAAATATAATAAAAAATATAATAATACAATAATAATAATAATTAATAATAATAATATATTAATAATAATACATATAATAATAATAATAAATAAATTTGTAATTAATAATTAGTAATAGTAGTAATAATAATAATAAATATAATAATAACAATAACAACCAAACAATAACATAAACTGTACTATAAAGGTAATATGAGTATACCAAAGCAGATGTATCCTAATTCAGTGACAAATTAGAACGATGAAAACGAATTAAAAAAAATCAAAAAAGTAATAATTGTAATATACATAATAATTAATAATAATAGATATGAATAATAAATAATAATAATAATAATAAATAATATATATAATAATAATAATAAGATAATTTTAAAAATAATTTAATATTTAAAATATTAATAATATTAATAATTATTAAACGATTTATCATTATATTATTTCCTGCTACTCATTTTCACTATTTAACAATTTTTCCTAATTCACTTATATAATTATCGCTCTTTTAATTATTTAATCAGAATAAGTTGTAATGCTCGATCATCAATATATAATAATAATAATAAATAATAAAAATAATAATAATATATTAATAATAAGTAATAGAAATAATTAATATAATATAATAAACTAATAATAATAATATAATAATCAATACATAAAGTACATGTGAAACTCCGAGAAATTAATCCATTAAAATATAATAAATAATAATAAAATAATAATAGAATAGTTAATCATTCAACATAGTCCATTTAAAATAATATTTTAATATAATTTTAATAATTAATAATAAATTTAATGATAATAATAATAATAATAATAATAATAATATATTAATAAATGAATAATTTAAATATCATGCAGATCATATTTCAATAATAATTTTAAGAAATAAAAATTTTCAGTTTCAAACCATTTTACTTAAAAATATTTCAGAAATAGAAAAAATCAATGAAACACAATGAAATCTCAAACATTTTACAACTGTCATGGTATTAACGAATAATAATTATACTTAAAATAATTTCTCCCTCAGTAATGAAGATCAGTTTGAAAAATTGACAACACAGAATGTAGTCGTCCTTTGAGCCCGAACATATAGATTAATTAATAGTTATACAATAGTATATAAATATAATAATAATAAAATCAATTATACCAATTATATCAAAAAATAAAAAAATGACTGAATAAATAATAAGATATAGATAATAATAATAATATTATAATAATTAATTAAAATGATATAAATAATTAATAATATAAGAATAATAAAAGTAAATAATAATTAATAGATATAATTAAGTAATAATAATAAATAATAATAGCATAATAATCAATATTATAATAATTGCTTAAAAACAATAACATAATAATATTATTAGTAATCAATAATACTAATTATAAATATCTATGTATAATTGAATCTCATACAATATCAATAATAACAAAAAATATTTGTCATTAAAATATATTAATAACACTCTATAATTATATAAATGATAATAATAAGTAAATAATGATAATTGCAATAACAATAATTATTATAATTAACAGTAATCAAATTATTAATAGTAACTGATAATATACTAATAATTCACAATTTTAATGTTCTAATATAATATAAATAATAATAACCAATCACTACAATATTTAATACTTTAACTAATATAATAATTAATTATTAAAAATATTTAGCATGTAATAATAATAAGAATGTAATATATAAATAACTAATAAATGAATAAGTATAAATAATATATAATATATAAACAATTAATATAATAATAATAATAAAATAAATAATAAATATAATAATAATAATAATAATAATAATAAATATAAATATAATATAATAATAATAATATATATAATATAATATAATAATATGATAATATCCAAAATGGTAATAATAACATAAAAAAGCTTGAGACGCCGACATGTGGTTTACGATTTTCGGGTAAAAAAAGACCAACAGCAAATACAATAATTAATAATAAAATAATAATAATAATAATATAATAATAATATAATAATAATTATTATTATTATTATCATACATAAAAAATCAATAATCTAATCTTAAAAAAACGAAATAATAATAATGAAACCACAATTCCCCTTAATTATATCCTCCTCTAAATAGGAAAGTATTAATTAATTAATAATGCAATAAATTAATTAACAAAAAAATAAATTTTAACATATAAATAATAAATAATACATAATACCATAATAATATATAAAATATAATAAAATATAAATTTTATAATAATAATAAATAGATAATTAAATAACTACATTATATAAAATAGATAAATATAATTATAACGAATATATAATAATTAATGAAATAATAATATAGAATAATATAATAAATTATTAATAATATATTCCTTAAATAAATTGTCTTGCTATGATTATAGAATATAACAAAATATTAAATTTATTTATAAATTTTTATTTAATTAAATTTGCTAGACATTTGACAAGTTGACTCTGATTTGCATGAAATAATAAGTAATAGTACTATTCTTAAATTCGAAGACAAATCATTTTGGAACAAATTAAGATCCCTTGTAAATAATTTTACACAGGTGTACTAGAAAACATTTCGAGTTAGACCAGTGATTTTCAAATACTCACTTATTCAATCTTTCTATCCATACAGAGATTAAGTTGAGCACTATTTCTTAAGTTATATAATCTTAATAATCGTTGAATTCTATTATTATGAATTCACGATTTTAGAGATAATGCTATTGCATATTACTAAACACAATGTCGTCTGATACAATCCTAAAACTTTCTGTAACTTAACAAGTATATCTTCAACTAAAATATGTCTTCAATTTTTAATATTTCCAGCTTTATTAAATTAAAGTAATGTGGTGACTCAATAGAAGTTTTTAGGGGATTAACAGTCGGATGATGGTTTTGCAGTCAAAATAACCGAATAAAGTATTGCAGCTAGCAATTGATGAAGACAATATAATAATGTGTGGTGGTATATGTGCTTAACATAGATTCTTGCGTACCAATAGTTATATAATGAGATAATTTCATCGATGTAAAATATTTACATATATATAGATACATTTCCTAGTTTGCTCCAATAGTATTTCGTTGAATGTTCTTTGAACTGTCATTTTTTAATTTCTAAACGTTTCTCAAGTATTTTTAGCATTTTGTACTCTTTTCAAGTCAACTTTATTTTATGCTGAAATTATCAGCTTAAGTTTTCTATTGGCAATTTATGAGTATGACTTTTTGCTCGTTTATGTTGAAAATTATTAGAATCTTATCCATGTGGATCTATTAAAGACGCGGCGTGGTTTTATTGATAGTGATAGACGATTTTTATCCTTGATGATAATATTAAAATAATCTAATTTTCTCACCAAATGAACCTAATTGTTTTAAAAGAATAATTACGTGGCCTGTATTTTAAAAAAAATATAATTCATTGGAATCAATTTAAATAAAATGGCCAAGAATAGATCTTTAATTCACACTCAGCTAAAAGTTTGACTTTCTCTCCTTGTGGTGTCGCATATAATGTGTTTATACACCTATTTTCACATACTGAGATTACTCAAATTAATCCACTTAGGTATATGATTCTTCTCATACCATAATGATCAGTTGACTGCACTTTTTTTACGTACACAATTTTTATGTATTTTGCTATGTTACGAAACATTATGATACATTGATTTTCTATCGTATCTAAAGATCTTGTAATCCTCATAATATAAGATGTAGTGAAATGATTGAAAGTTATTTCATATATTTTATTCATATATTTATCCAATGTTCTTTTTACCTCTAATTTTAATTCATTAACAAATATTTTTTTTCTAATACCAGAAATTAAAAGTCGTAATAATATTATTCTATTATTAAGTGATAAATTTTTATTCAATTTAATACTAGTTTTCCGAGTAATTTTAATTGTTTGGTTCAATATGAAATCTTGGTCTATAGTTTGAATCATTATATCACCCTTTTTATTTCAGGAGAGGACACGTTAACTTTAATAGTCCTGGAAAATTCCCTTGTTAAATGAATGTTAATTGACAATCTTTTAGGGCGAGGCATTTTGTCTCGATGATTTTCAAAATGTGTTTAGTGAAACGGTATGAGTATCACTATTTCTATTTGTCTTCCAGTAATGATCGCTTTCGAACATTTGAGACCGTAACATTTTCAAATGAAAAATTAAACGAACTCCCAAATAGGTTCCAGTTTTAAGCTACTTTGATGACGCCAGGCAAGCATGGGGGAATTGGATATAATTATGCTTTCAAAAAGCCTGAAAAAAATAATAATTGTATAACAGTTATATTAAGATCATCGCAATTCTTTTGTGTTAATTATTACTTCCTTTTATTTATTCATTTAATTTGCTTATTTTTAATATTTTTGTGACTGATCATTAATTAATCCAAGTTGATTTGATATATATATAGTACATTTTTTTTTACAGTTATTAAAAAAATATCTATTAAATATATGATAGAAATTAATGAATAATATATATAATTAATTAATAATGATAATAATCAATACAAATTATCAAGTGATATGAATTCCGCCTTGAATATTGAGAATTTAATTTAAATAATAATAATATAAATAATAATAATTAATATTTTGTACATTTCTTCAAACAAATCATTAGATTTTTGATCTTAGTCGAGAATTCAGTTTTAATTTGAATAAAAAAAATTTATATAAATAAATAGAATCTTAACTTAAATATATATATAGTTATAGTACAGTCTCTTATTCATATTTAAATTTCGAACTAATTACAAATTTATATACTATATATATCTTTATATTAAGAATATGAATAGTATATAAACTCCATTTGAACAAAAAGAATAACGATTTTTTTTATTACTATTAGTCTCCAATGTTGATTTGAAATTATTTGTATCTTTAATATATAAAATATAATTAGGCTTAATTTTAAAAAATATTTAAGCTTTACTTTTACATATGATAACTGCATATTTTATTTTTTTGAAAAGACATATTAAACATTATCTCATTCTTAAATATCATAGTCTTTCATGAATATGCCATTTCATGAAAATAGTCACAGATAAAGAGTAGATTATTAATTGTTTCTATATATATATATAATATATATAATATATCATATAGTTATTATATATAATAATATATAATAATACCTAGTATTATATTTGTATATTAAAATATAAATATATTTATATATATAATAGTTTATTGTATTATCTTATTAGATGATCTTTATAATTATATAAATCTTATTTATATTATAAAGATATATATGGATTTGTACTTAAATTAATAATAACAATTTTGAAATTTTATATCAATTTACAATGTGATATATTAATTACGAATAATATTATCTTATGTTGATCATAAAGGTTAGACAAAGATATTAGTTTTTGTATAATTATTTAGTTATTAATGGATTATTAATTAATTAATTATTGGGAATAATAAATTATCACATTATTCCTGATAGTTATAATTTTTCATATTTTTATTATTCCGATAAATTAATAGTAGAATTCTTAAATGCGTGCATTTTTCATAATAGAGTTTCAATAGCATAGAAATTTAATATAATAGATATAATAATATGCATTAAAGTACATAAATTATGATAAAATATATACACGTTTTCTTACTAATGGTAGCCTTAATTTAAAAGATGCTAGTTCTTTTGTACTAGGATATTTTTACATAAGCAATTTAAAAACAATAAATTATGAGGAATATGTTCTATAATTCACGTTTGTATGCCTAGAGATGTAAACAATGATCTTTAACAGAAAATGGCAATATTGGTAATGAAATTTTAAGGCTTATATATTATTTACTTTTAAATATCATTTTAATCTTCTATCATTTTTATCTGACTCAATTTATTTTAATTCTATAAATAATATATTTAGTTATATTTTTACTATAATATATATATCAATGTTCATCACATAATACAATATCTATTACGAATAGTGAATTCTCAAGTGATTATAATTGTGAAAACTGTACACTAATGTTTCAAAATAATAATACTCTCTCTATCAAAACACCAATTCATTTTCTTCAGCGTTTATATAAACTAAGATATTTTTTTAATCTTTCTTGAATACCCATTCACGGAAGTTACATTACTGAAATCTGTTCTTTCAGACACTAAAACTTTTACTAGCTAGACTAGATCAGCCTTAAAAGTGATACACTAGAGATATCTATTTTCCACTTGCTTAACAATATTCACGAATAAATTATTATGATGAATTTAGCATTTTAGAGTTTAGAGTACGGTCAGTAAATCTATAAAAAATGTAAGCTAACGTATTTGTTAAAGAGGACTATTGTTTCCGCTTAACAAGCATATTAAATGACACACCACAGGAGGTATTTTCTAAGTAAATGTTCAATCAGCTATGAGATTCATTCTACAAACTCTTTCATTGAGTGTATTATAATATATGGAACTTTCAGTTTAGTAGTTAAACTTTGACGCCATCATTACTCCCATTTTTAATGTTTCTATTTCCGGACACTATGACCCTCTTGCTTATTCATTTTATACAATTCTGTCATTCCTTTTTTATTTTCACTCTTAATTTATATCTAAAATACAAATTTCCTTTTCTTATTCGTCTTTAAATAATAATTTAAGGCGAATAGTTGAAAGTTAAGAAAAGATCTAATTGACTTTTAGCCCCATAATAAAAATAATGGGATAAGAGTAGGAATAGAAAAATTGGTACAAGTCTTACCAGCTATATTTTCAGGGCTAAAAGAAAGCAAATAGCGGTGAAGACTAAAATAGCTAAAAAAGCTGATTTCAGAAAAAGGATATAAAAGAGACTTTATTTTAGAGTTTATAAACTCGAATAATTAAAAATTAGGGTTGGGAGATGAATAAACAGCACATATGAATTCAGTCGTAGATTCCCCAAAATTTGGAAGACTCTAATTTAGTAACAATAACAGAAGTCGTTGGGAACATATGAAAAAACAAAAATCAGTCCTTGAATGAAAATGGAGGGCAGAGACAGTAGGAGGAGGCGAGTAGGATTAGCTGTCGTAGCGTCCAAACATCCGTTTTATTCATGAACTATAGGCGAGGTTAACAAACTTAAATTTATTAAAAAAAAAACGTGACTGATACACAATTAAGAAAGAAAATCATGCACCAGAACAAGCAGGAAATTCAGTAACGCAACCAACTCCACCACAGAAGAAAGCCAAGTCGCAAGCAATGATGGGGAAGAATGGATGAGGAGTAATCTTTGAAAGCCTACACTGAAACTACCCATATTGCAAGCACTTTTTAAACTGTAAAAAATAAATTGGGTAGATTTGAAACAAGTAATGTGCAAGGCATGTGTAGGAATAAGCACAGAGCTTACTAGACATGTCGGTAAGTACATAACGTGTAATATATAACGTACGTTGGAGATCCTCTCAGCATTAATGAGTTTAGGTTAAAAATAGGAGGCGTGACCTAGAGAAAGACCGCGATAACAGAAATATGAGAAGAGAAAACGCATCAGAGCGTGCGGGTAGTTCACCAATGCCAAAGTGGACAATGTCTGGGTGTTAGGAGTATTCCAAAGATTGTATAAAATTTTGACATCCTCAAAATATTGCAAAACATTAATCTCAGATTTTGAACATTAGGGTAATGTACATTCTTTTCACAACGAGCGGGCAGTCATTTTTCAAGAAGGGAAACTTTTCTGCAAAGGTTCCTCCAAGGATTCAAACTCAGAGATCGTTAACTATGGCAATTAATTAACAAATATTCTTTCCTGATTATGTTTCTTATCGCGGTCTTTCTTTAAACTGTAGAATTCAAAAAACTGGATCGGATAAATATACAAAAAAAAAGTAGTCCAATTTTTTTGAACTTAACTAAAAGTTTGCTAAACATGTTTTCCGTTTTCTTTTGAAATTATCATTCTAAATGTATTTAATTAAAATGACAAATGTACTAACAAACTAGTTTGAATTACAATTTTCAACATATGGATTCTTGTGAAATTATGACTAAATACGATTTTCCACATACAGGCTTTGAAAGTTTTTATATTTCCCTCACAATTGTGATGAATTCTCGTGACTGTGCAAACTTAAAAAGAGCTGCGGTCGATAAATATAAAAACGGAAGTAGATGAATAGAAAAATTTGTTATGCAAGATGTGGAGAATGTAACAAATTCTGTAAGATGCACACACAGACACACCAAAAAAAAAAAAAGCAGCTGCTTCTAAGTAGGTCGTGGACTCAAAATATTATATCAAGATAAAGTTTGTGAGGCATGAATTTATAAAAGACAGATTTTGAAGTAAAATAATTTTTAGATTCTACTACACACGCAAGTATATTTTTAGAAAAAAGTGAAACCAAAAGATTCAGAACAAAGCGAGATTACAAGTAATTTAAAAAAAAAATCAAGGTTTCTAATTCATAAAAATTGCCTCTACCGACTCAAAATAAAGGCTGCCGTCTGAAGTGCAAAATACATTAACCTCTTACGGAGCATTAACTGGATTTAGCGTTAGAGGTACCATTTTAAATCATCTATTTAAAAATGAAAGACTGAATAAAAGCCAAATTATGAGAATTACAGCCTTTTTGAATTAACCAATTCTTACTAGTTTAAAAGGATGATGTGCTAGTCTTTAAGCTTCATAACGTGACCAAGCCATACAGTTTCATCCTTAAAAACGCACTGGTGATCAATGAGAAATTTTTTTTAACATATTAGTAAAATAGCAACGCGAAATTCGACACAGAGAAAGCACATAAAAGTGTTATTCAGTCTTATAACAGGAATATCACTTAACAAGGATTTGAAAGCATTCAATGCCATATATTTAAAGTTTTATTCATTTAAATAATTTTCCGGAAACCCGAGAACAAATACTAATGCACATATACAATGAAATAGGGAAAACCTCTTTTTAATTCGAATACAAGAAAAGTCAAAAAATATAATTCAAGTCGATATCTTGAAAAATGAAATTAAACCTTTAATAAAGGACCGGAAAATCTGATGGGAAAGAAAGTAGACGGATATAATTACATATAATTTTAAACTACTATATAGAAATATTCATTAAAAATAAAGGAGTAAATAATATTTAGACCCGTCTTCGAGGTTTATGTGGATGTAAATAAAGACAACATAAGTTGTCATGGAAGAAAATTGTGACCAAATACATCTGGAAATGTAATTTCTCTCAAAATCAAATTAGTGAGCATGGTAAGTACGACTAAAATGGGTATCAACAAATGAAAAACACGTTAGCAAATGTTAAGAGTAACGGACTAACCTTTCTTGGAAACGTTAGAATTTGTAATATCTATTCAGATGACAAAATTCAAATAGGTATTAGAATACAAATATGAGACTTCCACTCATTGAAAATAGCAAGTTCGTCATTTGCCATCACATTATACGAGCAAAGGAAGCGCAAAGCGAAAGTTTATGCATCATACTGATCATTTTTGTTCTTATACTTGTAGAAACTACGATAATGAATAAAATAATCCTACCAGTCAATGTTGCAAGAGTATTGCACTTCATTAAAGTGACATGAACTTGAATCCAGTATTTGCCCTTAGAGGTATTAAAATTCAAGATACGAAAATTTGACATATATAACCATTCGTGATAATTTAAAAAAATCACGCGATTCATTACTCAATATAACTGCTCAAGATTCCAAAATAGAAGTTGAATGGATTGTTATAAAACACATCCTGGCCTTACTACAAAGATGTAGGAACTTTTCACCTACTAACTGATTTTTCACAGAGTTGCTTTTACATGCATGTAAAAAATATTTATAATACATTCCCACATCCCCATCCCTTAAAACTCACCTCCGGCGGTTTCACAGGGGAAAATCCAATAAAATCAATTTCATCATCACTGGAATCGATATACGGGGCTGAAAATTAATATTACAATGAGAGAAATTTGACAAGGAAAGATCTTCAAATTTTTTTTTCATTGTATATCCCTTCATTAACTTGTCCTTTTTATCGAATCTTGATACTTTTGTACTTGTCAAACATCTACTCCGCATGCGCGCGCACACACACACAATATGAAGAATGTTAAGTTTACTTATAACGTTACTGAATACGTAAATTAATTTTTCAATTAAGATTTATAAGAAAATTTTTTCAAGCATCTCCATTTTTTTAAAAACAAGATCGTTCAATTCCTTGCTATTTCAATCAATAAACCAAAATATGTTCAAGAATACGTCATTCGCATGGTTTTCAATGAATGTAGCGTACACTATTAAATGTACATTAAAGTAAAGAATAAAAGTTAACTTATTAAACAAAATTATGAATACAATCTAAACATTTATGCATCACAATCTATACAAGAATCACATTTATCAATAATATAGCGAAACATACCTTTTAAATAATTCATACATCTAAAAATAGATCAAACACACAAAACTTCCTTGTACAAAGTTCTTTAAGCTAAAGTTATTTAATTGATGCTTGAATTAACACCAAATGTGTCTAATCTTTAAATATCTATTCAAATATATGCTTGAAAGACGCACTAAAAAACTTGAATTTAGTTAATAGCACAAGATCATGCTAAAAAATTTAATTCAGTTTATACTTTCGTACCGATATTTAAAAAAAAATAAAAAAAAATTAATCTCTTCTATAAGACAGTGAAACCTTGTTTACTCAGTACTGTTCAAAGTGAAGCAAAAATTGTCAAAAGAAATGAGAAGCAATTGATTGATTGATGACACTGAGCTGACGAGGTTTCACTTTCTTATGCCCGAGTCCAATGCAGGGAAACTGCTGTGCTGTGGGAATAATAAAACAAACTTATTAAAGCTTTGTGGTTGTATTTTAAACAACTTATTTTTGTGAATTAAATCAAATTTACATATTTTTTCATTTTATTTTTAGCATTTCATAGCCTGCTACCATTGAACCATTTATTTGACTATAGCACAAACCAAGACCCTGAAAGGGGGAGTGAAACCTTGTTAACTCAGCTCAATAATCAGAAATTAACTCAAAACTAGGAAAAAAAAGATTTACAAAAGAAAACAGAAGAATAACTACAGTTGAACTATTCAGCTATTATAGCTTCTTTTAAATTAGATCACCTGTACAATTTGAACTATATAACAGCTACGTAAATAACTTATATATTCATATTCATTGTCTTTAATTAAAATTTTTCTCTATAATCGTTAAACCCAGAACTAAAATAGCATAACATCAAAGTCCATTAAATCATTCAAACTGAAACCTAGA
>JABUQX010027590.1:0-2500 GCA_015478945.1 Trachelipus rathkii | reverse complement strand
TTTAACTACTGCTAACTAAACCTTCCAATTTGACTTAGTCAAAATATACTATATTGATACCAAAACCATCACGTATACCTATCAATCTTCTTAAATGTTTGCATCAAGTCCCACTCAACAACCTTCCTGTGGAAAAACCATTCCAAAAATTAACCCTATTACAGAATGAATGCTTCTTATATCAAGATGGCAAACCTTAATTTTCTTAATGTACCCAGTACCCCCTGCGTCCCCATCGCTGGTCTACTATGAAGAATTATTGGTCTCCATATTATCAATAGCATGTAAATAATTTTGTAGACTTGCTATCATGCACCTCTGAGAATTGCCTTGCTACAGAAAACATTCCTAACTCCTCAGCCGTTTCCTCGTAGCTCTTCCCCTCAAATCATCATTGATGACTCTACATTGCACTCTCCTCTTAGCAGTTCATGGGCTTTCTTAAATAAGGGACCCAAACTGGTGCAAATACTCTAATACTGCCTAACATAGCTATTATACAGCGTTACTCTGTTAACTTCCTTGCTCTTGTTAAAACATTGCAACCGGCAAGGAACCTCCATTTATTATACCTAGCACCTCTATTCAGCTTTATTTTCCTGCACTTCCAAACAGCTGATTAGCTACTTTCAAATTTACTTTGCTAATAATCATACCTAATGTCATTTTCTTGCGATCCCCAACTCGAAGGTCAATCCCCATTCATTGAATGTGCGTAAGCGAGATTCCTGACATTATTGCAAAACTGGAAACATGGGTTAGTGAGGCAACTGTATGGACTCCTTTCAGGAATATTGAAATATATAGATGGATATTCATTTCATTTATTAACTAGCATAAAGAAAGAGGGGTGGTGGTGTGGCCATTTTAATGTTACAAGCAAATCATCTGTGTTATGACTGACATAAAATTAATCATGGCGTGGTTGAATCTGTGTGGGGTAGATATCCTTATGCATAATAAAATCATATACTGTGAATAGGGCATTTTTATAGACCTCCTTTCCAGATCCAGAATTAAACGCAGAAAATGTGAAATATCAAGATAGCGTGCGACAACAAAGAAAGTAGCTATAGTCATAATTGATTTTAAATTTTAATTTTCCTGGCATTCAGTGGAATTCCTTGTCTTATGTGATCATAGAAGTTTTGTATGTTTGTAAATTGTATAAAAGACAACTCTTTGAGCCAGTGCGTCCATGAGGCTACAAGACACACAGCACTTGTTAAGTTTTAATATTAACTATAGGAACAGTATGGTGGACAAGGTTAGAGTTGAGGAGGAATTTTAGGAAATTAGTGACCATAATATAATTAGAATTAAAATGAAGGGATATCTGGCTCAAAACTTTAATAAGGAAAAGGACTTTATAGTTCTCAAATGCAAATTTTACCAAATTTAGATGACATGCTTAGCATAATTGCGAGTATCACAGGAGTTTAAAAGACCAAAATTATTTTATCATGTGGGAACATTTTGAGCAAATTTTAATGAATATTCATCAGTATATTTAAAGAAGAACAATTAGGGTGGCAAAGAGAAAACCTATTTGGTGGAAATGAGAGAGAAGAGAAAATCAATGAAAAGTGTAGAGGTTTTAAAATATTCAAGGGTAGTAGTAGGAAGGAAAATTTGGAAAATTAGAAATGAACTTAATCGTCAATATGAAGCAGAAATAAATTAGCGAGGAATAGTAGTAATAGAACAAGTTTTTTAGCTTTATAAATTGAAAAGAAGATAGATATTGCCCCAATTAAATATAAAATATTTAGTAGTTCAGATAAGAATTGGTTAACACTTTCAATGCCTATTATGCATCAATGTTTACCGAGGAAAGATTGGATAATAGTTTGAGATTAATAGTTCTGGTATGCATGTAATAAACAGACTTACCGTTTTGAAATTGAGGTAAAAGAAATGAAATCTTTACTGGACCATATTGACCCAAGTAAAGCTGCAGGCCCTGATGGAATATATGGTAGAATTCTGAAAAAGGATTGTAGCAGTATTGGAAAGGCACCGTATTTGATTTTTAAAAGATCTAAAACATTTGGTGAGGTATCAAAAGACTGGAAAATGGCATATGTTATGTTGTGTCTACCTATAAGAAAGATAGTGAGGATAATTTAGGAAATTATAGGCCAATTAGCTTAACATCTCTGGTTGTCAAAGTTTTTGAGAAGTTACTGAAAGGTCAGAAAAATATTTGGATGACAAGATATTGTATGACTCTCAGCATGGTTTTAGAAAGGGTAGGTCATGTCAGACAAACCTTTTAGAATTTATGGAATACATTACTTACTTCAGGGGTTCCAGTTGGTATTATATAATAAGACTTCAGCAAAGATTTTGATAAGGTTTCCCACATAAGGCTAATGCAAAAGCTATTGCAATGATTTATAGGTGGAGTGGTATACATGGTTAGATTAAAAAGTGGTTGTGGAATAGAAGACACTATTATTAAATAGCAATAAATCATCATGGCAAATAGAGAAGTGTG
>JABUQX010027589.1:12500-23263 GCA_015478945.1 Trachelipus rathkii | reverse complement strand
TATAATAAAATAAAATAAATTAAATAATTAATAATATAATAATAATTATAATAATAATATTAATAGTGATAATAATAATAATACAGATAATATAATAATTAATAATTAATAATAATAAAATAATAATAATATAATATAATAAATAATAAATATAATATAATATATTAAAATAATATAATAATAATAAATATATATAATAATATAATAATAAAATTAAAAATGATAATATATAATAATAATATTAATAATAATAAAATATAATATATAATAATAATAATAATAAAATAATTTATTGAGCTTAAATGATTAATGATAATGATAATGATTATAATGATAATGATATATAATTGATAATGATATAATAATAATATTAATGATCTGCATAAAATAATAATAATAATATATATAATAATAATAATAATATAAAATATAATTAATATTAATAATAATAAACAATAATAATAATAATTATAATAATAAGTTAATAAATAATAATAATTAATAATATAATAATAATAATAATAATAATAACAATAATAATAATATAATAATAATATAATAATAATAATACATTAATAATAAATATAATAATACATAATAATAATAATTTAATATAATAATTAATAATAATAATATTAATAATAATAATATAATAATAATAATAATATATATATAGTAGTAGTAGTAGTTAGTAGTTAGTTAGTAGTAGTAGTATAATAATACATAATAATAATAACACTATATATATATATAATAATATAATATAATAATAATATGTATTATTATTAATTATTATATTATTATTATTATGATTATTATATTATTATTGTGATTATTATTTTTATGTTATGATTTGATTTTATTATTACTTATTATTATTCATGTATTTTATATATTATTATTATTATTTTGTATTATTATTATTATTGTTATTTATTGTTATTATTTGTTTATTGGTTATTGTTATTATTATTTATTTATTCATTATTTTATTATTATTATATTTTATTATTATTATTATTATTATTATCATTTATTATTATTATTTATTATTATTGTTATTTGTTGTTTTATTTTATATTATTATTATTATTATTATTATGTAATTATTATTATTATTATTGAATTTAATTATTATTATTATTATTATTATTATTATATTTTATTATTATTATTATTATTATTATTATTATTATTATTATTATTATTATTATTATTATTATTATTATTATTATTTTATTATTATTTTATTTTATTTATATTATTTTATTATTTATTTTGTTACTAATATTTAAAGAGTGAAATATTATTTGGGAAACTTCGAAAACTTCGTTGGGAAGAAGAAGCCTTAGTTTGAAGAATTGAACTTTGTGGAATTCATAACAATAGTTTTAGAAATGCAGCGATCGAGGGTTGAAAACATTTATTGTTTTCTCTCGAGGGAAACCGAAATTACCACATGGACCCACGTGTGATGCAAACTTTTAAGCTTCACTTCCTTCATATATATATATTATATATATATATATATATATGTTATATATTATTATATATATATATATATTTATATATATTATATTTATAATATAATAATATTATATATATATATTAATATATATATATATATATATATTATATATATATTATATATATTATATTTATAATAAATTATATTTTTAACTTCATTATATTATTATATATATTATATATATATATATGGGCGTTACAGGAGGGGCAGGGGGCACTTTCCCCCCCTAAATCTTTGGCGAAAATAAAAAAATGAACCTTATATATTTGCCAGACGACGTTTTATTAGTAGAAAACTGAAAAAGATACATCAATCGATAGATAAAGAAGTAGTAATTACTAATACTAAACGATTATAAACTTACATTTTTCAAAAGTTTAATGTTTTCGTTTTCTATTGGCTTGAAGTTACATAACTGAGTTTTTATATACAAGCTGCTTCTTTCTTAAACAGCTATTCCTCTACTAGCATACTGCGGCTGCCAGCTGCAAATCATCACAGAAGGCGTACCTATTGATATTCAGCTGCAGACAGCACATCAAAAAACAATTGCAGAAATTAAAAGAAATATCACAGCCATTTTGAAGAACATAATTTTCTGTGGAACCCATGACTTACCTTTTAAGTTATATAGGCTGCATGAGGGAATTTTTTGAAGACCTGATTAAACTTCGAATAGAATTTGATGTGCAATTTTGAAAGAGCATATTCAAGAACAGAAGAATGCCGTCTGGACGTGTTCGAATGATTCAAAATGAGTCTTATCAATTTGTGTGGAAATATCGTAAAAAAAACATAAAGTAAAGGAATACAAAAAAAAAAAAAATTGGTGTTACTCCATATTGGCCGATGAAAATGCGGATTTGTCAGGCAATGAACAATTATCAATGATTAAGCGTTTTTTCATCTTGAAAAATGACGTTTTCGAGAAGAATTTCTGGAGTTTGAAGCTTCTTGAAGGGATGGATGATAAAACCATTGCCCAGGAACAATGGAATTTTGCTTTTAGAAAAGGGGTTTGGATCGATGTCATGGCATTGGATCAGGGGTTACGACGGGCTGCGCATCAATGGCAGGGGAAAGAACATGGAGTAAAAAAACTGGCTGAAAAATAGTAAAAAAAGGATTATATTTCCTGTGTAAGCCATCTTCTTAGTTTGGTTCATTATGACCCCTAAAATATATTCCGTAAATTCGAAAGGCTATGCCACAATAAAGAACTTTTTCAGGAAACTCCACCCTAAGAAGAAAATTTTACATTCCCAACTTGTCTAAACTTTCTGAAACCCGTTTGGACTCGAAAATATCATAGATATTGCTATCTTCCCATACAAAATATGATTAAAAATTGTTAAAGGACGTTTAGAAATTGCTAAAGGAGGCAAAAATCAAACAAGACACAGCCTTTTTAATTACAATTTTCCGCACCAAGACCCAACTTCATTATTACCTCTTCCGTTAAATAGACAAATATTTTGCTTTGTTGCAACCAGTTCAAACAAAAATATCCAACTCTTATTTGCAGTGCTCTGATTCTGTCCAAAGATTTTTTGAAAGTTGTCAAAGGACCACTGTAAAAAACTGCTGATCAATAATTGCGATCTGACTCTTATCGCCAATGTTTTTTAGCTGCTGAGTTTATGTAAAAACTTGCCCCACCTAAGAAAAGTTACGATCCCACAACATAAGCTTTAAAACTTTTGTCTGAAATATTGGAAGATTCTGTACTTTCTGCCTTATCTTGACTCCACTTTTCATCCTCTTTAGAGACTAGATTTCCAGAAAACAACGTACGAGCCAGCATTTCATCTTTTCATTTGCATCGTTCTCTTATTTTAGGGCTTTCCGAGGCGTTTGCGTTGAGGAAAGTAGAATGCTTTTCAGAGTTTTATGATCTTTCATATCAACAATTAATTAACCGAAATATCGCTTATGGTTATTGCATCGTGCTGGATAAAAAATGAGATAAAAAAAAGTTGAAAAAATACTTTGGAACTCACTGAAGTTATTAAAGAAGCCGGCCCCTTTTTTTTCCTCAAATCAATAACCTGTCTATTACCGTTGCACTGGGTACTAGTACGTGTCAACAAAGGCCCATTTGAAAGGTCTTTCAAGCACCTTACGAAGGGGTAAAAGACTCGGCCAAATGAAACACAATGACGAGAACAGCTGAATGGACTTGTGGGATAAGTATCATAGAAATAATAAAGAAAAAATAGAAACAAATTTGAATACAATGTAATTGCGAATTTGCTTGAAAATGCCAGTTTTAGATTTTAATAAGTTACCCTCAGGACTCAGCCCTTGCATACCCCCATAAATATTACTTTACGTTGCTGAATAGGTATTTTTTTTACTCACCTCTTGACACATAAAAATACTTAATTACAACTGTTGATAAGACCTTGGTTATTTTTATTAAGACTTTTTTATTTTTTTTATTCTTGATTTTTTTTATTTGCCTTTGAAAAGGAAAATTCTGGAGTTTATCCAACCCACACCGTTTATAGATCAGTGCTAGCAAGGACATAAATCACTCAACCTTTGCTAATCCCTAAGTCAAAATCCTGGTACACAACACACACACACACACACAACAACCACACACACACACACACAACCAACCCTACACCACACACACACACACACACACCACACACACACACACACACACACACACAACACACACACCCCACAACCACACACACACACACACACCAACACACCACACACACACACAACACACACACACACACACACACAACAACACACACACCACACACCACACCACACACACACACACACACACACACACACACACACACACACACACACACACACAACACACACACCACACACACACACACACATATTTTATATTTATATATATATATATATATATAGGTATATATTATATATTTATATTATATATATACTATATATACATATTATATTATATATATTACATGTAATATAATATTATATATATATATAATATTATATTATAATATATATATATAATATATTATTATATTATTATATGTATATTATATATATATATACTATATATTATTATATAAGTATATATTATATATATATATTATTATTATATATATATATATTATATATATATATATTATATAGTATATATATATATATACATATATATATATATATATATATATATAATATATATTATATAGTATATATTATATGATATATATAGTAATAACTACTATGTACACCGAAAGATTCCTTATTTACGTCAAGCCATGCTTACTACTATCTATTACATTAGTCTACAAGAGTAGAATAAACGTAGGATAATGATATCCGAAGATGTGTGACTAATTCCTGGCAATCACTATTATCTATGTTAATCGACCCGAGCTGCCTATACTTACAATACTCTATATATGTTATCTACATCCTAAGTGATACTCACAGAGTGCCCAGTGATCGTCGCCTTGTCTAGCCTATATCATGAGTAATGATTAATTATAGTATAACGCGGAATTTAATTCACGCACGACTTAATCTCTCTGATAATATCCATTTTTTATTATATATATACATATACCCTGTATCTAACTATGATGACGAGAGCTAATTATTATTATAGCTACGTAAATCCGCGAATGAGAATTAATATATATTATACATACTCATGATATATATAATTCACTTATATCATAATTAATAGTATCATATATTAGTATTACACACCTATATAATAGCGCTGCGTACCGATACTTATTATATATTCGTATTATATATCATATACCTTAAGTAAATAATATGTTAACTCCCGTCTATATATATATTTACTATATATTTATTATATGCCACGCGGTTCATATTTTAATCGGGCATATTATATATATCTATATATATATATATATATATATATATATTATATATATTATATCACTCTCGACCTTTTGCTCCTAACTATAAACAGACATCATTAACTCTTACTGTCTACGTCCCATCCGACAACGATCTCTATATATACCTATATTATATATAGCCGTATTACATATAGATACCGGATCATAATAAATTAATCGGTTATCAGTTTATCTAACTAAATGCCATATGTCACCTCTACTCATTTCTTATCTCTTTATTAAAGTCCTTCCGTACCCAATACTCGATCAACCTGACGAGTTTCAATGATACGTATTTATCTAACTAAACCCAGGTACAGGTAGGATGCCAGAATTATATATAATATTACACACGCAAATGCAAATATATATTTTGATTATAAACACCTAAGCTCATATATCTCTTATTATCACTGACCATATATTCAAGATTCCCAATACATACTAAACTTACGATATACATCTATTTAGATATCTCTACTGTATAGATAACACTAACTAATACATATCACTTATTAGATTATCGACGCATAATTTACCTAATTAAATCTACATATCCAATTCTCACAGTTGGTATGTACCAGTAACTCTTACCTCTATATCTACAATCATATATCTAAATATATCCTCTTAATTACAATAGCTATAAACTAATCTTATTATATTATATATTATATCCTATATAAGAGATCAATAATACTAAATCCAGTTCGCTAGAACAGCAATATATTACATTACTATGCAACATCTATATATCTAAATAATCACTACTCTGTATATTAAATAGATTATATATCCTATAGATTATCTCACAATATATACGATCCTTAGTATATATATTATTATAATATATAATATATATATTTATAATATATAATATATATATATATATATATATATATATATCTCGTATAAAACTCTTTGAAAAGTGGAGTCTTGAATTTTAAATTTATTTTCAGCTCTCCCTTCTCACTCACTAATTTAGATACCAGAATCTTTATTTACGGAATGAAAATGCAGGAAAGAAATTCTTATTAAAAGAACTTTAATAACAACTTCTTTCACCCCTCCTTCAAATGTTTCCTGTAGACCCATTATTGGAACGCCGACCCTTATTTCGAAGATCATTGCACTGGTGGTTAGCCACACTCGTCTTATATTTGCGGCTTTGCTTACAGTATCAAACTGTCTGAAAAAATCGTTCCAATTTTGTACACAATTGTAACCAAACGAGAAGTTGTTTAATTACTGTTAATAGAATTGTTTATTATATATTGCTAATATGTTCCACTTACTCTAATTGTAACTGGTAACTTGTAAAGTTTATAAAATTTGGTGAAGGGAGTTCCAACCATCAACTCCACCACACGCCCAGTATATCTATTATAAATATATATATTATATTATTATATTTAAATTATATTTTTTCTTTCGTTTTATTATTTTTTTTCTTTAAATCCATACTTGGAGCTGAAAATCTGGCAACGTGGACACAGGCTTTATAATTCCTCGATTACGTCCCGACGCCGTCCATATTTCAGAGATATTTCGCACAGTTTCAACCCAAATTTGAAGTATGAAAATTTTAGGCAATTTATTCTTGTGCTTCCCAACCTAATTGCATTTCAGTCTTAACATGAGAGGAAGAATTAATAACTATAGGGGTAATATAAATAATAATACTAAAATTATTTATTGGGAAACTTATATATATATATATTATATATATATATATATATATATATTATATATATATATATATATATATATAATAATATATATTATTTATATATATATATATATTATTATATAATATATATTATATATATATATATATATATATATATATATATTATTATATATTATATATTATTATTTACTTAAAATTGTATCGTCTATATATAAAATGTTGGTCTCTGAACCACATTAACAATACAATATATTTTTAAAGTCATCATTCGATACCAATGTCCAATTCCTTCCTACCTTATTGACATTAATTGAATAGTCACCGTACCACAGGTGCGTAAACAAGAGAAAAATGATGCCATGATTATGCCCGACCTTAGAAATAAATTAGTTAAAATAATGCCTTCTTGTTCAAGGTTGTCAAAGCTTTATAAAAAGACCCTTTCGTTTCGCGTGACAAAATGATTGTCTTCAGGAGGGGAGGAAGCCCTTCATAAAGAGACAAAGTTTTAATCTCCTTTCTTTCTTCAATTTAAATATTTAACTACGATGTTTTAAAGGTTTAAAACACACACACCGCATATATATTTATATATATATATATATATTTATATATATTATATATATATATATATATATATTATATATATTATATATATATATAATATATATATTTTATATATATATAGTATTATATTTATATATACATATATATATATATATATATATATAAATTATTATATATTATTATATATATATATTTATATATAATATATATATATATATATATATATATATATATTATAATAATATATATATATATATATATTATATATATTATATATATATATATATATATATATATATATTACACGTATATATATATTAATATAATATATATATATTACATATATATATATATTATATATATATATTATTATATATATAATATTATTTATATATATGTATATATATATATATATATTATATATATATAATATATATATATATATATTATATATATATATATATATATTATATAATATATATATTATATATATATATTATTATATTATATTATATATATTATAATTATATTATTATATTATTAATATATATAAAAATTATATCTATATAGCTATATATATAATATATATATATTATACTATATATATATATATTATTATATATATATATTTATATATATATATAATATATATTATATATATATATAATATATATATATTAATATTACTGTATATAAACCACTTGAACGTAGTTGCAAATATTTATATAAGTTGCTCACCCTTGGCGTAAAATATTTTTTGGGTTAAGTTACATTTGATTTATAGGTACTTATTTTCTATTTTCTTAACGGGTTCGATGACCTCAACGTTCGAATTAACATATTAATAAGCACCACACTTTTAATTTAAATTAGTGTTAAAACAGGGAGACTAAACAATTAAGATATCTTGGAGTGGGGAAGCCATGAGGCTTATCGTCCAACAACGGATGACCTTTATCAAATGGAATGTAATTATACATACAACCTAATGATTAATTAAAAGGTTGGCTTATTAATAGTGATAATTCGAACGTTGAGGTTCATCTGGAACCCGTTAGACAATAGGAAAAATAATACCTAATAATCAATGTAACTAACACCAAAAATATTTTACGCCAATTGGTGAGCAAAACTTATATTATATATAATATATATTATATATATTATATATTATATATAATATAGCTGAACAATATATAATCATTACTAGATTAACCTATCTCTATAATAGATTTATCCCCTACACTATTATACTATCGCAATTTTATATATTAATAGTATTTATAGGGCCCTCTATATGTATTTAAGACTCCGTCCATTTTATTTTTTTTTTTGATTTTTTTTTAACATATTGCTAAGTATATGATACTAATTAAGAATTCAGCGGTGGAATGGACATGATTCAAAAAAGTTCGAAATACTTTAAATAAATTATTTAAAATAAAATTTGATCAAATAAATTTTTAAAAATGCAAATATTCTCAAAAAGCTACTCAGGACACATCTCACAGAAAACCATTATTATATATTGACAATCAACGTATAATAGTTTATTACAACAACTGTAAAAAAGACAAAAAAAAAAACACGAAAAAAATATAAAAATGGTTTTTCTATATACAATAGAAATATCTCGAAAAGTACGCACTATACAGAAAAACCAATACATAATTTGGAAAAATCAGCGTGTTAAAAGCCTCTATATTACACAACCAAGGTGTAAAGAAAATAATAAATAAAAAAACTTACAAAGCGCCTAAACAAAACCCCAAAAAAATTAGGGTGGCTCGAGCCGACGGGGGACAGAGGGGGGACGGTTTTCCATACCCCGTAAGGGAAGGGCGGAAGGAACCCCCGCGAACCCAAATACCAAAGCGGGGGTTCCGGAAACCCTCCCGTAGGGGGGGGAAATAGTCCTACCTTGTCGCATTCCCGGAAGGCCGAGAGACCCCGACTTCCTGCATCTTGCGGTTTACCCTTTGGGTATTCCTTTAGAAAAAAAAAAAAAAAAAAATTTTTTAAACTGACGGAGTCCTTAAAACGTAACTGGTCCTATCTATTTCTTTGACATCATGTTTTTTCAACCCCTTAGAATTTGAAGCTGTCTTAGGAGATCATTTTATTCCTAGAAATATTAAAAAAAAAAAAACAAACATTAAAAGAACGGTCGTCGTAAAACATAACAGGTCCTATTATTATATATACTATATTATATATATTTATATATATACGTATATATTATATATATATATTATATATTATATATATATATTATATATATTATTATACTTATGTAATATATTATACAGTGTGTGTGTTGTGTGTGATGTGTGTGTGTGTGTGTGTGTGTGTGTGTGTGCTCGTGTTGTGTGCTGTGTGTGGCTAGATGTAAGCACCCCCTCGCATGTGGGCATGTGTGTGTTAATTTTATCCTTTGTTCGCTGAGTTTACGAGCGTTCGCTATTATTTCTACTTTATTATTACAATATCCTCTCGCTATTAGCTGCTACTCACTTATACTCGAGAGAAAATACGAATGGAGAAAGCAGGGGGAGAGGAGCAATACTACTTCAGTTATTCTTTCACAGGTGCGTCTATTCTATTCTAATCCTAATGTTTTTTAATTAAATAAAGTAGATGTCTGACAATTGTTTTCTTTTAACTTCACTTTTTTTTTTTAATAAAAGCCACATAAACAAATACTATAATTTCTATATATAAATATGAAACATTGCAAATTAATTCAATATATTATTATGAAAACTTTTTACGGTGTACAATTTTTAGTTACCTCAAGTTGCTATCGACCCACGACGTCAGTTTTTAGATTTTCTTAAGAGGCTAATTAAATTAGAGAGAGATGATGGAGACGCGAAGAGACTGAGAGGAGAGAGAGAGGAGCCGCAGACCGATGCACAGAGAGGAGAGAGGCAGAGATGAGGTTGAGATGAGCGTGAGAGAGAGAGAGCTCTGTCTTCTCTGAACGAGAGGGCGCAGGAGGCAAATGCCGCTTCGCGCGCGCGCGACCTACATATTATACACAAACTAGCATTAGTACTCCAGCTACCTTCACTGTATCCATTCGACT
>JABUQX010027589.1:5000-7500 GCA_015478945.1 Trachelipus rathkii | reverse complement strand
TTATGTATGTATTTATTTATTTGATGTTATTTATTTATGTATGTATTTATTTATGTATGTATTTATTTATGAATTGTATTTATTTATGTATGTATTTATTAATGGTATGTCTTTATTAAGTTATGTTATGTTAATTCATTGATGTATGTATTATTAATGTATCCTACTTTATGAGAGTAACTATATAATTTGATTTTGTTAAAAACGCATATGTAAGTAGGAAATTGATGTTATAGAGGATTATTGTTTATTTATTTATATTATTATTTATTTAATCCTTTACCTTTTTTTATTTATTCATA
The DNA here is from genome assembly GCA_015478945.1 of Trachelipus rathkii. Taxonomy (NCBI): domain Eukaryota; kingdom Metazoa; phylum Arthropoda; class Malacostraca; order Isopoda; family Trachelipodidae; genus Trachelipus; species Trachelipus rathkii. The sequence goes on along the minus strand of JABUQX010027589.1, from coordinate 7,198 downwards.
TTTTTATTTATTTTTATATATGTAATTTATTATGTATTTATTTATTTATGATATTTATTTATTTATTTATTTATTTATTTATGTACTTATTTATTTATATGTATTTATTTATTTATGTATTTATTTATTTTAGTGTATTTATTTATTTGTTATATTTATTTATTATTGTATTTATTTGTTTATGTATTTATTTGTTGTACCATTTATTTATTGATATGTATTTATTTATTTATGTATGTAATTTATTTATGTATGTATTTATTTATGTTATGTATTTATGTATGTATGTCTTTATTAATGTATGTATTCATTGAATGTATGTATTATTAATGTAGTATGTATTTAACTTAATTTATGTTTTTTTGAATAAATTGTCATGAGGATTGAATGTGAAACCGCTTGCGTGTTTATTGATTTTGAATATGAATGCGAATGTTTTAATTTAGTTTGTTAGCAGCTTTAAATATTGCTACTGATGCATTTTATTATCAATTATCATTATTTATTTTTGTTAAAGGGCTTAATCCTGGATCTCATTCTGTTTCTATTCTAGTTACGATTACGATTCCAATCTCAGTAGAAATTTGTGTGAAGTCCCAGTCTGGAAACTTACTTTAAGTATTGGTGTGAGGACATTGGAATCCTGCTCGGAGCATTGGTGTGGGAGCCGACATTTTCGGAGACGTGTCATTGGGACACAGTAGAAGCTAAAATCGTGGTGCAAGTTCCCGGTGCGGTGCTTGAAGACAACAAACTAGTTTCATTTAACTTGGACGACATTTTTGAGGCACTAGTGGTGCTTTTGCCTCCACTAAAGTATCGGAGTACTTTGGAGCTCTTAAAAATAAACCGGAGCATTATTTGGAGGATCATTCAACGGTGCGGATTGGAGCACCGCAACAGAAGGTGTATTTTTGTCGGAGGATTCATTTGGGATTTGGTTGACTCTACTTCATTGTAGTGGTGACAAGTTACTGGAGCATCGGAAGTGGTTCTGGAAACCAACACAACACCTGTGGGTTCGCTGCAGCTGGTCAGCGGCTGACATTACGGATCGGCCATAAATAAGTTACGAAGTCGTTCCTTTAATCTTTGTATATTTACTTTGCATATGTATATTCTGTCTCGATTTGTTTGTATATAATGAAAAATTTAAATATTTGGGACCTAGTTAGTTAGTTAGGTTGGGAGATATTTATATAAATATATGCCCTTATTTGTAAATTATAATTAACAAAAACTCCTCACTCTTTCCTTGGACCCCTCGAATAAGAACCTTTGAAAACGAAACAGAAGCTTGATGCTTGTGCTCCGACAACAATATTTATGCTACATAGATTTAAATAAATAATTAGAACTTGTTTTTTTAATATTTTTGTGGTATACTTTTAGCTCTTTATTACAATAAAGTTTTATTTTGACTTTTATCAAATATACTTTTACAAAGCCTACTTTTAGCCTACTTTTAGCCTACTTTTAGCCTACTTTTAGCCTACTTTTAGCCTACTTTTAGCCTACTTTTAGCCTACTTTTAGCCTACTTTTAGCATACTTTTAGCATACTTTTAGCATACTTTTAGCATACTTTTAGCATACTTTTAGCATACTTTTAGCATACTTTTAGCATACTTTTATCATACTTTTCCTATCGCACTTAGTAAGCTTATTCCTCAGCAATTTGAGCACTCCTTTTTGTTAAATTGTTATGAATTTAAAAAAGACGAATCTTTCCAGTTATGTGGGACCTCACACTTTTCCTAGCATACATTTTCGTAATCTGTTGAATATACTTCAGTTTTTAATTTTTCTATTCTTGGAACTTCCACACTCCTAAATTCCAATTTTTTTCTCAACCTTCTTTAACTTTGCTGCTCCATTTATGACCTTCCCATCTAGTAACAAATCTTTATCTAGTTTTACACATTCATAGTCAATCAGAGCACGATCATCAGTGACTCCACTAACTATGTAAATTTGTATATACTCCTTTTATTTAACCATGTGTTTCCTATTTCATCTCTCTATCAGCTCAAAATTCTAACAGCTTTTCCCCATTTTCATTTTTACTTTATACTCCAAAAGGGATCATCCACCCTCGTCTTAAAATTACCCAAAACAAGCAACAACTAATAATAATTAATATTAAAACTACTCAAACATTTGCTTCGTTCTACCCTTCTTAAAAAAACCTCCTTTACA
>JABUQX010027588.1:17500-32500 GCA_015478945.1 Trachelipus rathkii | reverse complement strand
TTTCATAGGTCTGACATATAACCCATTAATTAACGGCCTACCAAAGAAAACCCGTTTAGTATAATTATTATATGGAGAATTTATTTTTAGTACTTGTCTACAGATTAGCGGTAAATTGCCTAAGTAATAAAAATTCAGCCTGATAAGCTAAAAAAAAAATGATAAGTGAAATATGATAGTATTTTGATTAGCAGTTCAAAAGAAGGAGTATTATTAAGAATAATGACAGAGAAACGCACCCAATGGTGAACTCAATAATAATGAAAAAAATGTATTAAAAAATCTTTACCTTTGAAAGACCATAGTCATTGCCTAAATCCTGGAAATGTTTGTTTTGTGCTGCTCTGACCAGGAGTGTCGAAAGGGAAATTTATTTAGCCTTCACCTGTAACTGAGAGTGTGTAAGATGATTGATTAAAACAACGATATGACGTTCTTATCTTGAAAAAGGAAAGCCCACATAGTTAGATGAGCTTAAAAGTATTGTAGCCCCATAGTTCTTAATTCTCGTTTGTATTTGTAAAATAATATATCAATGATACTGTAATAAACCTTGTACCTCGTCATGTAGTAAATATAAGAAAGCCTTCTGAGGTTGATTTTTACTGATTAATAATCGAACTCAATAAATGCGCAAATGTGATTATCACTCGATCCGTAAAATGAAGGACAATTTTTAATTAAAGTCGTTTTATAGAAACATCTTATGGATTTAACAAGATAGGCAAAATTGAATAGGTGTATGTGGACGTAAATAGGCCTCGATTCAACCCAAGTAAACACATAGAAATAATCCTTGTTCTTTCGTGCTCTTGAAGTATGTCTACATTATATTGTGAATAAGTCCCTAACGAGATATTACCTCCCAGTATAAGAATACGATACGAATAGATCCGGCTAATTAAAAATTTAGACGAGAAGGCGTTCTACTGGCCTTCGAGTCTAGTTGAATGACCATTTCAATGGCAACACTTGCTCCAAAGGAATAACCTCCCAATAAAATTGATCCCCTCGGTAGTAATACTCATTCAAATAATCCTGTAATTTTATAAATACCAGTGATAACTTTAATTAACCGTAATATTTTTAAATTAAGTTTAAAAATTTTATAACTTGTATAGTTATTAAAAACATTTTATAAAAACTTTTATTATATTGATATTAGGTGGCTTACCTCAGCTAGTCTTAGCAACCATTGCAGGGAAAAATTCTGAGTAAAAGGTAGATCTGGTGGAAAGTATACTGAAAGACCAATGACAAAGTGGAATAGATATTTAGATGCTTAATTGCTGACAATAAACATGCCGGCAGGTTCCTGAATGGAGAGGCATATTAAATAAAGGTGCATTATTTCCCCTCTTTGAGGAGAACCCTTCATTAATTACCCGTATTGAATTTCTTTTGGTACAAGAGGAAAAAATCTAACCAATGAATATTCTTCCTTGCCTTTACTTTAGATTACTTACCCGATTCAGAATAGACTTATCACTGAAAATAAAAATAAAACTTCGAGATTTACTTTTAGCGGGTTTGGAGATTATTTTAGACAATTACATTTAAGCAGAATGTTAACGCAAGTGTCGTATAAAATTTCTTAATGATTTAAAGACGAATAAATACTTCACATTTTTTTAGAACGTCTTTTCAAATTTGAAGTGAAATAAATGCTTACCTGCTGAAACTTTTGATTCTTCTCCCTCCATTTCTTGTATTTTCTGAATTGTAAGATCCCTAATCTGTTCAGGTGTTAATATTATATCTGCTTCTCTTTCCAAAGTTTGCTTTATTTCAACAGCCATTAATGAATCCATTCCAAGATCACCAAGAGAGACGTTCATTGGTGCTTTGGAGATATCTCTAATTCCTACATTAGGAAAAAAGAAAACAAGATTATGAAAAACAAAGATATATAAATAATATAGTTGAATAATGATTAATTTAACTAATGGAAAGATTTGAACACCATAAGTTAATTTAAAATTGGATTATAAAATTAAAGAATTTACAACTACAAATTTTACAAAAGTAGCAAAAATACGTCCTAAAGAATTTGCAACTAATAAAAAAGTAACTAAAATACATCCATAAATTACAATAAGAAAGAATGAAATTTCAGATTGCTTACATCTCGTAAATAAGAAGATAAATCTTACCAAGAATATTTGCCAAAGATGCCACTAAAGATTTAGAGCCTTTTCCTTCCTTTCCAGATGTCTTCTTAGAGGAAAGGCAAACTGAACAAACAACGGGAATTTTGGAACCAAGAAGAATATCTAAACTTCCCAACACAGATTTTAGAGACTGTGGTTTCGTACCAGCAACCTGAAAGGAACAGATTAGTAAATATAGAAGTATAATATTTAATAATAATTTATAAATACATAATGATTTGGGTAGTATTAATAAAAGTATGATTTGCGGCTTATAAAAGAAATTATTATATATCAAATACTCTATAATTTAAGTTTCTTAATACAGAGCTGAAAGTTGTGTTTCAAAAATGAAAAAATTGTGACTCAATAAACACATCATTAATTAAAACAAGGGGCCAACAAAACTTACTTCAACGTTTCCAAGAGTGTCAGCAAGAACACCAACATCGGCAATACCACCCCACTGAATGGCACATCCTGGCAAACCATCGGCAACTCTTTCTTCAACAACTCGCTCGGAAACACTATTTGCCCAGCCGTAATTTGATTGGCCTAGAAAGGTACAGACAAATTATGCAGACTAAAAGCAGATTTAAAGGATTCGATTTTAATTTGGTTATTTATAAGCACAAACTAAAAAATCATTAATATTTTATATTTCAAAATGATTATTGCAAAGGAAAAAAAATTGAAACTTTTTAAGCAAAGTTTTACCTGCATTTCCTTTGCCACATGCGACGGAGGAGAACGTTACCCAAATATTCAACTCGGGGCAAAGTTTTCTAGAGGCGATGTCAAGGCATTTTGCTCCATTGGCTTTAACTTTACTCACTCTTTCAAATGTACTTGGAGACTGATTATTTATGATAGAATCTTCTAATATCTGCAAAGGAACATTTGTAATTATGTTTAAAACATCCATTAAGTAAGGCGTTATTGCCATAAAAGTATAAAATATATATATATATTATATATTAATAATATATACTAAATATATATAAATAAAATCATATTATATTATAATATAATTATATATTATATATATATAATAATTATTATATAAATATATATATATTATAATATAATAATAAAATAAATATAATATATATAATATATAAAATATAAATATATATAATAAATAATATAAATATATATATATAATATTATATATTATATATAATATATAGTAAATATATATATATATAATATATATTATAATATAAATATATAATATTTATATATTAATCAAGGTTACGTGAGATTCTATAGCAGTCAATTTGTGATCTACCGGTCTCATACTCCGGCTTAAACTATTCTAAAAATTACCAGGCCCCGTGACTCCATATATTTTAAAATTGTTGAGACTCCGCATACCACCTAACTTTTTTGGCTCCGCGCTCTCGCAAGACCGATTAATATAGAAATACTGTAAACTATAATCATACCACTGCTAAGTTGGGAGAAATATCCTCATAACAATTGGACCTCTCTTTTGAAGAGATTTCAACCGAGTATAATTTTCTTGCTCCTTCCTCTGTTTGAAGCGCATCTTGTTGTTAAGATTCTTTACGTTCGTCAAACCAAGATGTTACTGCAACGTTTCACATCTAACAGGCGACCTAATAAAATAATAATATAATATAATATACAACATATACACACTCATTATATAAATATATATATATTAAAATAGTAATTATATAATATACTATAATATATAATATATAATATATTATAATATAAATATTAATATATATTATATATATATTAATTTATAATTAATTTAAATTTAAATAATATTATATATAAATATATATATCACGGAGAATAACTAAAATACATTTAATTAAATTATTTACCTGATAGCCAGTAGTTACACCTCTTCGAGAAGTGAGAACCAATTTATTAGCTCCTCGGCGCAACAACCAATCAGCTAATTCCAGACCAAGACCACCGAGACCTCCAGTAATAACGTATACCATGCCTGGTTTTGGCCAAAAACGGAAGACCGAAGGTATAGTTGGGATACCATGCCCGTTGTTATTGTGTTCATGTTCATCATGATGATCTGATGATGGTACTACTTCAAGTAAAACCTTACCAATATGTTTGCCACTGGCCATAAATCTGAAGGAGAATTAATAGGATGATATAATCTTACCAACAAATAAAAACGTAAGTAATAAAAGAAAAGAAAATCTCAGGATTGTGCTTATAGGATTTCTAAAATATATCAAAACAACAAATTAATAAAAAAATTATACCTGAACGCTTCCTCTGCTTCGTCTTTTGTGAAGCACGTAGAAGGGAGAGGTTTGACTTCGCCAGATGCTATACCTTCGTAGAGAACGTTTTGCAATTCCTTTTTTTTAGAAACTGTTCCTTCGAACAGAGCGTCAAGTAGTATGCCGTGGAAAGTTACATTTTTCAAAAATATTGCCATGCCTATGAAGAAAAAAAAGGCCCATTTACTACCATAAAACACTTTAGATCATAATTTAACACATAAGATGAAACAACAAAGAATACAAATTTCAATTCGTATACCTAACGATGTGTTGTTAGCCAAATCAGCTTTTCCTATTTCAAGAAATCGTCCATGTTCTTTGAGGCACCTCACTGAAGCTTGAAGAAGGTCACCGGCTAATGAATTGAGAACCAGATCAACTCCTTTACCCTGAGTTTGTTCAAGAATGTGATACTCGAATGTTGAATCTCTAGAATTGGCGAAATTAGCGTCTGTCAACTGAAATAAATGTGCTTATTAGATTCTCTTTTAGTAAAAGAATATTTAAAATCATTTCAGACTTGGAATTTAGTTATGAAGACTTTTTCCATTCCTTTATTAATCGAAATACAAACCTGAGGGAATCTTTCTTTCAGGAAATTCCTCTTCTTCTCGCTGCTCACAGTAGTGTATACTGTACATCTCCCGAGAAAGGAGCCAATACTAATATGCAGACCTGTCCAACTTCCACCTGACCCGGCGTGAATCAAAACTGATTCACCAGGTTGAATCCTCCCTCGAAGGACTAAGGCATAATAGGCCTGAAATATTATTATTATTATCATCATTATTAATTATTATTATTATATATTATTATTATTATTATTATTATATTATATTATTATTATATAATATTATATATTATTATTATTATTATTATTTTATAATATAATATATAATATATATTATTATAATATATAATATATATATATATATATATATATATATATATATATATATATATATATATATATATTATATAATATTATATATATATATATATATATATAAAATAATATATATTATATATAAGTAGTAATAATCTAAAATTGTGCTATACAGTGGTCATATGACAACGAAAGGAACTGAGCAGCTTCCTTGAGTGAAACCATTCATTGAACCTCCTCAAACAAGATATGGATCAGCTCTGAACGAATTTGACGCCAAATCCACCTGCTGTAAGAAGACCCATACTCTAAGTTTACCTTGATCAGATTACACCGGCAAATCAAGTCTCCAAAATGCATTCCTAAGAAAAAAAAAAAGATACACATTGTTAAATTAATAATTTTTTTTAATGAAAAAAAATATACCAAGTTAAAAACAAATGAACAATTAAGTAAATAAATAAACAAATAAATAAGTAAAATAAATAAATAAATAAATAAATCGAGTAGTATTTATCATATATGATATATTATATAAATTATATATATATATATATAATATATAAATATATATAAATATATATATAATATTATTATATATATATTATATATTATATATATATATATATATATATAATATAGAAAATTTATAATATAATAACTTATATTAATATTATACTATACCACAATATAATATAACGAACAAGATACTTTGAATTTATTACATACCATCTGTGAAACGCTTCCAGGGAGAGCGTCCGGTGGTAATTTTCCTGTCGCTAGCATGATGTCCCTAAAGTTCAAAGGAGCGTAATGAACGTTGCACGACACAACGTTGTCACTCTGAACAGGAGAAGGAGCTGCGAGCCACGTAAGTGACGAAAGATCTCCTCGAGTAAGGACGTTCAAATACGAGTATTCAGACGGGGTTTTTTCTAATAGAAAAAAACACAATAAGAAATATTCGTTAGAATGTAAAATATTTAAAGAAAATTTGTAATAATAATAATAATAATGAATAATAATAATAATATAGAATATTTCCCTAAGAATGTAAAAATAATAATAATAATAATAATAATAATAATAATAATAATAATAATAATAATAATAATAATAATAATAATAATAATAATAATAATAATAATAATGAAGAAAACTTTATAAATCAAATCAATAATAATAATATAATAATAATAATAATAATAATGAAGGAAACTCTATGAATCGAATCTGGGGCTTTCACCATGCAAACCGATCGCTCCAATGTTTGAACAACAGTAGTAGTAGTAGTAGTAGTAGTAGTAGTAGTAGTAGTAGTAGTAGTAGTAGTAGTGGTAGTAAGTAGTGGTAGAATAGTAGTAGTTTAGTGTAGTAGTAGTAGTAGTAGTTTCAAGGAAATATATAATAAGAAAATTTCATAATTTGTCATAATTTCACTGCGATTTTACCTGATGATGGAATTGAAAGATGCCTCATTGTACCCAACGTGCCTCCCTTAACAATGTTGTAAGCTAAGTTGCTGGTGAGAATCCTTTCCCAGTTATCGGAATGTTCAGTGACAGAGTTTTCTGGATCTATGATACATCTGAAATACAAAATAGACAATTTTTTTTATCATTTACAAAGGAACATATGAACTGTGGTCACAGTTCATAACTTCATATGTTCGTATTCATATTCAATTTATTTTCATATTCATTAAAACTCTTGCTAAACCGTCAAGAAACTTTATTATCTTATAATAACTTGTGCAGAGCAGCATCATACCTAATCTTCTCTCCTCCAGGTTCTCTTCTCAAACATTTGACCATTCCAAGTGTTCCATCCAATTTGTCGCCTTTCGAAATCAACCAAAGTGGTTTATTAGAGTCGTTTAAAACCAAATTCTTTAATTTTTCGACCCATTCAAACTGAGTGTCCTTCGTGTCGATACTGAGTATTTCGAGGTCCTTTGACAAAAGAGGCTGAAAAATATAAATTAATATATGAAACACTTCAAAATCTCTCTTCGCAGATACAAACAAGATCTAATTTTCTTAAAAATGAAAAATATATTCAAAACAAATATTATATATATTACCTTTCTAAACAAATAAAGGTTGAATTTTTCAATAGATGCAACTTCTACAAGTCCTGCTGTAATCATTTCATTTCTTAAGTTTACGTTATCAACCAAAACAAAAGAATGGTCATTCATGTTGGCAACGAGAGAGAAATCGCCATTGATAAAACTTGTGTGACTGACAATCAACAAATTTAGTTTGGGAACATTATTTGGCTCTATTTTTCCTACAATATCTATCGAGAGTGATCCCAACTCATCCTCGTAACTTTTAGTCAAGTCCTTTGATGGATGAACTATATATTCAACAGCTAAAACGGGATGAGAATCGAACCCGTTGACAATGTGTTTGGCAATGTTGACTGGGGTTTCAAGTTCTTCATCGATAACATGAGCTATTTTAACTTTTAGACTTTGAGTGTTTTCCAAAACTAAGTCTAGAATAAGTTTGGTTCCGTTTTCAAAAGACAAGTTCTCTGATTCCTGAAAATAATTGTATATTATTACAAATATGAATATTAACAGTCTCCAGCAGGGTGTATATATATATATATATATATATATATATATAATATATATATATAATAATAGTAATAGTATATATATATATATATATATATAATATATATATACTATATAATATATATTATATTATAATAATATAGTATTTAAATATATATATTATATATATATATATATATATATATATATATATATATATATATATAAATAATAGGGGGACATAATTACCTTGTGGTTGACAGACAAGAAGTTGGGATAAAAATGATACCCTTCTAACTGTGGATTGTCATTTACTGCCTTTCGAGGAGCCATTGTAGCTTTTAAGCCATAAATTTCTACTCCAGGGCACATGGTTATACCCAATTTGTGGCTATGATTCACCTTTAAAGAAATTAACAGAAAATTAATTTTTAATTAAAATATTTTAACAAAATCACATTATATAATAGCTTAATTATCCGATCCTTATTACTGAAAAATATCTCAAAATGGTGTCTGATGCATTCACTGACATACACAATAGATATACATGCACATGTCACCCACATGTATAATTTGTCGCAAAGTGACTTTTGCTATTTTATGATAAGCAATGTTATGTTACGTTAGGTTATAGTAGGTTAGGTGTGGCTAGGGTATATAATATTAGGTTTGGTTTGGCTAGATTAGGTTATATTAGGTTAGGTGTGGCTAAGTTATATTATACTAGGTTAGGTTAGGTTTTGCTAGGTTAAGTTATATTAGGTTTGGCAGGGTTAAGCTATATTAAGTTAGGTTGTGTTAGGTTGTTGGTATGTTGTTATATTAAGGTAGGTAAGGTTATGCTGGGTTATATTAGGTTAGGTCAGACTATGTTATGTTAGATTATGGTTGATTAGCCAAGAATTTCTTGCAACCCTCAAAATATTTATCCCAAGCACAAATTATAGAACTTCTACAAGAATGAAAGAAATTTATTACCTTTACGGAAGGTGTTTCGGTTTCTTGAAGAATACTATACAACTTCTGAGGTTCGATATGTACTTTTCTTATTCTGGTTGGAAGGTAAAGACCTTTCGATGAGGAACCGATCAGGGAGAACTGAAGAAGTGTGTCGAGGAATGGGATCCATTTATCCTTCCACAAAAGCTCTCCGTCGGTGCCTAATAATAATAATATAATAATAATAATAATAACACAATGTTACAAGAAAAATGTTTGTTCTTTATTTCTTATGTTTATTAGTCAGTTTTTAGTAGATTCCAAATATTTGTTTTAGTTTTTCTCTTAGCACTCGTACTGTTTTTTGTTACGGATCGGCAGTGTTATACATAGTATTATATAGAAACATCCATTTTGAATTGGTGGTTACCGATTACTAAAAAAAAAATTTTTGGTCTCCTGATTTTTATTTTGTCTTTATTCACGTTATTTATTGCAGATTTCCAAAATGATTTTTAGTTTTTCATCTAGCATTGACCGTTTTGTGTTACGATGGCAGGAAGTATTAACCACAATACAAAATGAGAAGATGCCAATAAATACTTCCTGCCGTCGTAACACAAAACGGTCGATGCTAGAGAAAAACTAAAAACATATTTGGAATCTGCATAAAAAACTGAATAAAAAACTAAAAAAATCGGAAGAAAGAAAAAAAAATTTTTTTTTTTGTAACGGTAACCACCATACAAAATGAGATGCCAATAATTACTTCCTGCCGTCGTAACACAAAAACGGTCGATGCTAGAGAAAAACTAAAAAAATATTTGGAATCTGCATAAAAAACTGAATAAAAAACAATAAAAAAATCAGAAGAATTTAGTAATAAAAATAATAGCAAATAGTAATAATAAATAATAATAATAATAATAATAATAATAATAATAATAATAATAATAATATAATAATAATAATAATAATAATAATAATAATAATAATAATAATAATAATAATAATAATAATAATAATAAAAATAAAAATAATAATAATAATAAAAATAAATATTTTTTTAGTTATAATTCACAAAATTATACAAATATTACAATTACAAAATATTATTGTATATTTTTAACTAATAATAATAAATAATAATAATAATAATAATAATAATAATAATATATAATAATAATAATAATAGTAATTGAAAATATTAATAGTTAAATGAATATTGATAACCTAAAATAATATATTACAATCATAATGTATAATTTTTATATTATTATATATTATTTAATTATTATTATTATTATTATTATTATATATTATTATATATATATTATTATATTATTATTATTATATTATTATTATTATATGACTTATTATTATTATTAATTATTATTATTATATTATTTATTATTTATTATTATTTCTTTATTCTTATTCTTATTATTATTATTATTATTATTATTATTATTATTATTATTATTATTATTATAATATCTAACTTATTACCTTCTATATCTGATATTTTAACTCCTCTGAAGTCACCAGAGTAATGATAACCTCTCAACTTGAGTTCTTTATAGACTTCATTGTGTGTTAAATCTTGTGTGTGTCTTTCGTCGGTGTTTTTGACGAGGTACTTCTTCAAGATGTCTCTTTCCTGAGACTCCTTCACACCAAGGAATATTTTACCAGAAGCTGCCACTGAATCGCCAGCCAAAACCTAGAAATTAATAATAATAATAATAATAATAATAATAATAATAATAATAATAATAATAATAATAATAATAATAATAATAATAATAATAATAATAATAATAATAATAATAATAATAATAATAATAATAATAATAATAATAATAAAATTTGAATACCAAGGGTTAATGGCAGTGGCAAAGAGTAGACTTTCTTTAATAATAATAATAATAATAATAATAATAATAATAATAATAATAATAATAATAATAATAATAATAATAATAATAATAATAATAATAATAATAATAATAATAATTAATAATAATAAAAATAATAATTTTATGTAAACTTTTAGACTAATGCAGGAAATGTCAAATTTTTGAATAGGTCCAGATTTTAGAAATTTAAATTTTACAATTACCTCAAATTCTCCTTTGCTTATCAAGAGTCTCACTGTAAAAGTAACAACTGAATTAACTGAAAGTACAGTTGCCTGATGAAGGACTACGTCGTTGAATGTGACAGGAAGTTCTTCGTACTTTTTGTTTAACAGTTTTGCTAAAGCTCTCCATGCCAGCGTCTGCATAAAAAAAAATTAAAATGTTAATTTTATCGAAGTAAATATGATTTTTATTTTATAGTGATTTTACTTTTCAAAATTAACATAGATTGTGGAATAGGAATCAAAATAGGAATTGGAACATGTCAAATTGTCAAATTTGACGTGTTCATATTCCTATTTCGATTATATTGGATTCCCGATTACAATTCAGAATCCACCTATTGAAAATCAAACATACTATTCCAATTCCAAATACTTGGAACATGACTAGATTCCGATTCACAAAATTTACCGTCTCATAGCCCTCGCCCCTCGATAAAATAAAAAAAAACAAAAAAAAAAAAAAAAAAAAAAAAAAAAAAAAAACAAACAAGGATAAATTAAAAAAAAAAAGGACAGCTTAAGAGTTGACAAAAAGAGTTAATACTAGATTACTCTTTATAAAGTTTACAAAGACATTCAACTAATATCTTGGGGCATAATCGTTTAGTATTACAAAACTTAAAATATTTAAAAGATAACATTTAAAACATTTAAAAGAAAACATAACAGTTTAAAATATCAAAACATTTATACTTAACCAAAAATTTTTAAAACACCTTAAATTTAAAACATTTTAAACCAAAACTTAAAATATTTTAAAGATTGCATATTTAAAACATTTAATAGAAAGCTTAACAATTAAGGCATATTTAAAACATAATCAAAATCTTTTAAAACACGTTATATTTAAAACATAATATTTCTAAAACATTTAAAAAAATATATATTTAAAAAATTATAACATTTCTCTTCAATACACACATTTACCAAAACCTTATTTTTAATGTTAAAGTTTACAGACTGAACAAAATATGACTAACCATGTATCCTGTCGCAGGGAATAAAACTCTACCATCGATTGTGTGACCTTCAAGGTAAGATGAAGCTGGGTCATTAAGGTCAACTTCTAGTTTAAATTCGGAAGTCGTAGAAGAGCCAAATTTGGCTACATCCCATTCATTGGTATGATCCCATCTAATAATAATAATAATAAAATAATAAAATAATAAAATAATAAAATAATAAAATAATAAAATAATAAAATAAAAAAATAATAATAATAATAATAATAATAATAATAATAATAATAATAATAATAATAATAATAATAATAATAATAATAATAATAATAATAATAATAATAAGAATAATAATATAATAAATAATAATAATAATAATAAATAATAATAATAATATATAATAATAATAATATAAATATAATAATAATAATTAATAATAATCACAATATAATAATAATAATAATAATAATAAATAAAATAATAATAATAATAATAATTAATAATAATAATAATAATAATAATAATAATATAATAATAATAATAATAATAATAATAATAAATAATAATAATAATAATAATAATAATAATAATATAATATAATAATAAATAATAATAATAATAATAATAATAATAATAATAATAATAATAATAATAATAATAATAATAATAATAAAATAATAATAATTAATAATAATAATAATAATAATAATAATAATAATATATAATAATAATAAATAATAATAATAATAATAATAATAATAATATAATAATAATAATAATAATAATAAATAATAATAATAATAATAATAATAATAATATAATAATAATAATAATAATAATGAAAAATAATAATAAAAATAATAAATAATAAATAATAATAATAAATAATAAATAATATAATAATAATAAAATAATAAATAATAAATAATAAATAATAAATAAAATAATATAATATATAATAAATAATAAATAATAAATAATAAAATAATAATAATAATAATTAATAATAATAATAATAATATAATAATAATAATAATAATTAATATATAAATAATAATATAATAATAAATAATAATAATAATAATAATAATAAATAATAATACATATAATACATATAATAATAATAATAATAATAAATAATACATCAAAGTTATTCAGAGTAATAATAATAATAAAATAATAATAATAATAATAATAATAATAATAATAATAATAAATAATAAAATAATAAATAATTAAATATAAATAATATAATAAATAATAATAATAATAATAATAATAATAATTAATAAATAATAAATAATAAATAATAAATAATAAATAATAAATAATAAATAATAAATAATAAATAATAAATAATAATAATAATAATAATAATAATAATAATAATAATAATAATAATAATAATAATAATAATAATAATAATAATAATAATAATAATTAATAATAATAATAATAATAATTATTATTATTATATTATTATTATTATTATTATTATTATTATTATTATTATTTATTATTATTATTATTATTATTATTATTATTATTATTATTATTATTATTATTATTATTATTATTATAGGACGTATACTCGTCACCCCAGCAGCCCTTTTCAGTTAAAATAATAATGCTTTTAAATTTTAATTGTACAATCTTGTAAAATTTTAATTTTATCAGAATAAATCTTTTTTTATTATTATTTTGGTTATTATTATTATTATTATTATTATTATTATTATTATTATTATTATTATTATTATTATTATTATTATTATTATTATTATTTAACTAACTACTTAAAGAGTTGCAAATATACCTGATTAAACTTCCAATGGAAGGGGTGTTAACAGGCACAGGTATTTTGGACGGAGGATACAAGTTCCTGAGATTTACTTTTTCTCCAGATAAGTATAACCTACGGAAAGATGATAATTTAATTCCAAATATAACAACAACTGCAAATGACTAAAGAACATAAATTATTTTCTTTCCGACTTACTTGCCAAGACACTCTAAGAGGTGCGATTGTATATCTGTGCTTTCCTTTCTCACAAGAGGGAACATTGTACTAGTGGGAAGAGCTCGTCTTAAAATAGCTTGCATAAGGGCATGTGGTGCTACTTCTATTACCCTTGCTTCCTCAGGAATCTTAGTTAGCGCTTCTGCAAAGTAGACTGATGATACAAGATTGTTAACCAAATATTCAGGGGAAGCTTTTTGTGCTATCCCAGTTCCCCACTTTTCTTCTGGTACGGAGGAACTTATCCATTTAGATGATCTTTTGGCTGGTGTTAGTATAATCTGAAATATAGGATATTTGAAAATGGTTATAGCAGTTGTCAAATGATTTTTAGGATATTTTTCAATTTATATTAGAGTTATAAGTATTATATATATATATATATATATATATATAAATATATATAGTAATATATAGTATTTATATATTTATATAAATATATATATATATATATATATATATATATATAATATATATATATATATATATATATATATATATATATATATATATATATATATATATATATATATAATACAAAAATCTATAACAACACACGTTTATAGAAATTCAAAGAAATAATTTCATGACTATACATTAACAAAAATTGAAAAATAAAATATTTATTAGATGGTTGGATAATTAATATTATAGAAAGAAAGTTGGGATAGTAGAAATGTTAATTAAATAAAAACTAAATAAAAGGATTAGTTTTTCTCATGAATTATTGTGACAGTAAATCATATGTATGTCGTCCATTCAAATTTGGGAAGAAGCCTTGGTGCAGCTTTTCTCATTGTGCATGATGGAAAGGCAACGCCGCCGGAGTCTACACTCCTGCAGAAAACTCCCTCACTATCTAATTTTTCTTTAAAAGCCTCCACCTCTTTTTTAGGGCCAGATATCGTTACTGAATTTGCCGAGTTTCTACAAGCGACAGTAACATTTGAATTTTTGATTATTCGTTTTTCTGTTTCTTCTACACTAAGACCTACAAAATATTAATATAACATATTAATATTAATATAATATAATATATT
>JABUQX010027588.1:5000-15000 GCA_015478945.1 Trachelipus rathkii | reverse complement strand
TATATAATATTATCAGTACAGTCGATAATACTTAGGCAACAATTACCTTTAAAATTTTCCATTGTTCCAAAGGAGCGATGTCAGGGTTTTGGAGACTCAAAATGTAGGTTCCCTGGAATCCTTCTCTATGTTGCATAGATAGAAGAATCTATAATATATATATATACTATATTATATTATATATATATATATAATATATATATATATATATATATCATTATATATATATATATATATATATAATATATATATATATATATATATATATAGAGAGAGAGAGAGAGAGAGAGAGAGAGAGAGAGAGAGAGAGAGAGAGAGAGAGAGAGAGAGAGAGAGAGAGAGAGAGAGAGAGAGAGAGAGAGAGAGTTTATGTACAGGACCCACCACGGCCCATAGAGAAGCGGCCATACTGGGTTAAATTATCAACTCCGTGTGGGTCCTGGATCATATATATTTTAAATGTCAAAGAAAATTTGGATAGCGAAATGAATATTTAGTCAAAAATAAATAAAAAGCTAAATAAAAAGATGTCCTTACATTATGAATAGTCCTAATATTACATAACAAAATCATATGTTTTGAAGAATATTCAGTTCTTGAAGATAAGAGAATATAGAGTTACTGTTAAAGTGGGAGAATTCAGATAAGATATGGGATAACTTTTTAGAAGGTGCTATGGACCATAAAGGAGGAAAATGATGACGGCGAATGGGGCCCAGTTGGGGACAATCAATGTAGATGTGGTGAACAGATTGCGGGGTATGGCGCTGGCAAAATTTGCAGATGGGAGGAGAACCCGTGACATGTAGTAGCTATGAGTGATATTGGTGTGGTCAATACGGAGGCGTGCAAGGAAGAGGTCAGCACCAGGCAAATGGTGGGAGCATGTAATAGCCAAGATGTATACCCTTCATCATAAGAGAACGGCAGCATCTTTTGCAAAGGAATGCTGAGGAAGTTAAGGATGTTATAAACTGTGTTTGCAAATGGCCAGTAAGGAGGATTCTGAGGTATCTCTCGCAGAATTGGTGTTAGAGCAGATGGTATTGAGGTTTGAAAGCGAAGATAACTTGTGTACATAATATATTCCCTTCTAAGAGAGAGTGTTATCACATCGGATTCAACTTCAATGCTCACCCTGAGGGACGATCGGAAGCCTGCAGCAGAGATACGGATCGCCTCGTTTTGGATGCGATCTAACAGGTGTAGTAGAGTTGGGGAGGTCTGACCATACACTACGCAGCTATATTCCAGCTTCGATCGGATTAGGGTGGTGTGGAGACGTAAAAGGGACTTGAGATCAGCACCCCAAGATTTTGAGACGAGATGACGTAATAGGTCAAGCACGCGATGTCAAGTCGTTTTCAGGAGTTTAATATGCGGTGCGAATGTTAGGTGGTCATGTAGAAAGAATCCAAGGAATTTGACTTGTGAAGTTACAGGAATGTGTGAACAATATAAGGTTAGGTTCACCCCATTGTGAAATATTCTCAATAGCTAGTTGAAATTGCCTTTCAAGAAATGGCAGGTTGGCACAGGCAATATATAGGGCAAGGTCATCAACAAAGAGAAAAATTGACCATGGCTGGTATAAAAGTAACGATGTCATTGAATCCGAGAGAAAATAATAATGCACTTAGAACACTACCCTGCAGAACGCCTTCATCCAGAGTAAAGTGGCGTGATAGAACGGAAGAGCACGCACCAAACCTGGATGGACTGTCTGACAGAAGGCATTTAATAAAGAGAGGGAGCTGTCCTAGGAAACCGAGCGAATGGAGTTAAGGAGAACCCAAGTTTTCCACGTTGTGTCATAAGCTTTTTCAAGGTCAAAAAAAGATACCAAGAATCATCCCACAAGTTGAGAAGGCTTCCCGAAGTTATGATTCAGTTTTAACAAGGGACCCGCGGTAGAATGATTTTTGCGGAAACCAAACTGAAAGTTTGAAAAAGCAACAAGAATCAGTACCCCCTTGCGGGTATATATATATATATATATATATATATATATATATAATATATATATATATATATAATTATTATTATATATATATACTAATAATATATATATATATATATATATATATATATATAATATAAATATATAATATATTATCTAATATATATATATATATATATATATATATATATATTATATATATATATATATATATATATAAATATTATATATATATATAATATATATATATTATATATATTATAATATATTATATTATATATATATATTATAAGGTATATATATATATATATATTATATATAATATTGTGGGGGCGGTAAGGCTGGGCCTTCTTTTCGACTTGTGTCATATTCTTCTACTACTTTTTCTTTTCCATGCCTTATCACGCACCTTACCCCAATATTGGGAAAAAAGGAAATAATAAATAATAATAATAATAATAATAATAATAATAATAATAATAATAAATAATAATATTAATAATAATAATTAATAATAATAATAAATAATAATAATAATAAGAAATTGTATAAAATATAAAAAATATAATAACAATAATAAGATAATAATAAAATAATAATAATAATAAAATAAAATAATAACAAATTTTTATTATATATATATATATATAATATATATATATATATATATTATATATATATATATATTATATATATATATATATATATATATATATATATATATATATAGAGAGAGAGAGAGAGAGAGAGAGAGAGAGAGAGAGATGTACTAATAACGTATAAAATACCTTGATTAGTGCACAGAGACCAGACGCTGGTTCAGAGTGTCCCATATTCGATTTAACTGACCCGATGAGAAGAGGGTCTGATCGGTTTTGACAAAATATGTCAGCAATTGCGTTCAGTTCCTGAGGATCTCCTGCCTTTAGAAAAATAGAACAGCGTAAGTCTGATTGACCAATGCAATAATAATAATAATAATAATAATAATAATAATAATAATAATAATAATAATAATAATAATAATAATAATAATAATAATAATAATAATAATAATAATTCGCTTAAAATATTTACTTTTGTTCCTGTCCCGTGAGCCTCTACATAGGAAACATCTTTGGGATCAACTCCAGCTCTTTGGTAGACTTCTACAAGAAGTTCCTTCTGGACGTCACCAGATGGAAATGTAATTCCTTCGCCCTTAAATCCGTCAGTATTAGCACCTGCGTATACAACTTCTGCATAAATGCGGGACGCATCTCTGCGCTTCTGAAGGAGGACAGCCGTTACAGCTTCACTTCGAACATAACTGAGAAATATATAATATATATATATATATATATATATATATATATGTATATACTGATTATATATATATATATATATATATATATATATATATATATACTTTATATTATATATATATATATATATGCATACATACATACAAACATTTCACTATATATTATATATATATATATATATATATATATATATATATATATATATATATTATTATATATATATATTAATAATTAATAAAATTTTTATATTAAAAAAAAAAATAATAAATATATAAAAAAAAAAAATATATTATATATATATATATATATATATTGGTAATATACTGTATATATATATATATATATATATATAATATATATTATATATATATATATATATATATATATATATATATATATATATATATATATATATATATATATATATATATATATATATATATATATATTATATTAACTAACCCGTTTGCTCTAGAATCGAATGCTTTGCCATCTTCCGTCTTCTGAAAGCATACTTAAAGAATGGAACTGCAAAGATGACTGGGGTTTCAGTGTAAGAATTTGAGCCTGCTACATAAGAGCAGCATCAACCTTCCCCTTCAGTGATCGCCCTCCAAGCAGTTTTGAAAGCCACGAAAGCAGAAAGAACAAGCAGTGTCAATTGCGAAGCTTGGTCCTTGAATTATATATATATATATATATATATAATATATATATATATATATATATATTTATATATATATATATATAATATATAATATATAATATATTTATAATATATATATATATATAATAATAATAATAATAATATATAATAATATAATAATAATAATAATAATAATAATAATAATATAATAATAAAATATAATAATAATAATAATAATTAAGAGATTATATCAGTACTTAACAAAGAAATTGTCGAATATTTATAAATTTTTTTAAAAATGATGTATTCCTTATATCTATTAAAATAAATTGTACATATGTCTATGTATAATATAATATATATTTATATTACTATAATATATATATATATATATATATATATATATATATATATAACCTTTGAGATCTAAGGCATAGGAAAGCCTATTAGCAAACATAGCCCTGCAACATCCTGTCAATTCATAACCAGTGATTTTGTCAGCGTCTTTCGTGATAAATTCTTCCGTTTCACTTCCGCTTACCCCGACATATACACCAACTCGTTTCCCTCTCAAGGCATTAGGGTGCAAACATAGTGAATGAAACAATTATCAGCTTTAACAGGACCCTATAAATAATAATAATAATAATAATAATAATAATAATAATAATAATAATAATAATAATAATAATAATAATAATAAATAAAATAATAATAATAATAATAATGATGATTCCTTATATCTATTAATAATAATAATAATAATGAAATAATAATAATAATAATAATATAATAATAATAATAATAAAAAAAATAATAATAATAATAATAATAACAAAAAAATAAAAATAAAAAAATAAAATGAAAATAATAATAAAAAAATATAATAATAATAATAATAATAATAATAATAATAATAATAATAATAATAATAATAATAATAATAATAATAATAATAATAATAATAATAATAATAATAATAATAATAATAATAATAAATTTTTTGTAGTGAATTAAAACAATCTTAAAGTGCACTTAATGGCTTAAATTACCAGCGTCAAATATCGCTTCATGAGATACTTCAAGGAGAAGTCTCAATTGAGGGTCCATGGCATGTGCTTGTCTGGGAGAGACGCTGAAGAAGGAGGCGTCGAAGCTGCTCAGGTTCGGGAGTTTACCTGATCTATGAGGAAGTCCAAACAATCCTGTAATAATAATAATAATAATAATAATAATAATAATAATAATAATAATAATAATAATAATAATAATAATAATAATAATAATAATAATAATAATAATAATAATAATAATAATAATAATAATAAAATAAAAATTAAATAAAAAAATAAAATAATAATAATAATAATAATAATAATAATAATAATAATAATAATAATAATAATAATAATAATAATAATAATAATAATAATAATAATAAAATGAACGCTTTCCGAATCCAAATCTTGAAAGGGGAAGTAATTTACATTATAAATAAAAAATAAAGGTATTTGTGTTCTCTTTTTCAAAATTGGATTTATTTTAACTAATTTTATAATTGTTTATAAAAATTGTAATAAATTTAATTTGCTTTCTTTCTTTCTAGAAGGGGAAGAAGGAAATGTTTCTATCCTTCCACATGCAATTTATACTTCTTACACACACACACATATATATATATATATATATATATATATATATATATATATATATATATATATATATATATATATAACCTTTTCCACAGCTTCATTTCAATCACCCATTAACCTTAATTATAGATGGACAAAGGTTATTAGTTAAATATACTAATTGTGTTTTTTATAATGTTCTTTTTTATTCACCAACTCCATTCAGCCATTCGTTTGTGAACTATCTAATTTATCCTACCACCTATCAGTCTTCTCTTATGATAATTTCATTTTGAAAACTAAGCAACCTAAATAACAAAGAGTCTATCTTTAAAGAAAGGTGAGTCCTACACATCTGTCCGCCCCCAAACGAATCGCCTTCTAGCCAATCTAAAGAGACAATGCAAGGAAGGTTGCGAAGAAATAAGTGACCTCTACCCTCTAGTGTTTCCTGCATACTGATTAAGGCTGGCAAAAGAATATGTTTTCTTTTTAAGCGACTTTCAAAAACTTAATCTTCTATGCAATTTTTGTTCGTTCATAGATTGCCTCACAGCTCAAAATCTTTGCTTTAAATATATTTTGAATTTTCTTCCTTTTCTCAGCCTCTTCTTGAAAGAATCTTTTTCTCTTGTTAGAAAAAATTTATATCAGATTGGAAGTTCCATAACACCTCCAGAAGTTTTATAACATCATCCTAGGTTCATGATTGTATTTTGACATCTTTCATCTTGACGGAGTATGAGAATCACCAATGGGGTGAGACCACCCATACAATTCTTCTTTATTTTGTGATGAGACCACCAATACAATTCTTGAAAACGTATTTGTCCATACTCTTCCATTCGGAGAATGGTTGAATCGTTTCCCTTATACCCTGTTTTTTATTACAAGGAAAACTGATCTTCTGAACTTTTTTTTTATCTTATACCACATATTTTATATTATATTCCTTTGAGGAAAGCTGAAATGGCTAGTTTCTCTATTTCGCACTTCATGTCTCTATCTCTCTAAAAATGGTCTTAACCTTTATAGTTATCTTTTTATCATATACCAGCAGGGGTTTGAATTAACAATCCATCCTGTTATTTTCTGCGTTAATTGTTACTTAATTTATAGAGTTTGAAACACATATCAAGTTATCAGCCCTTGATCTGGGTAATGGTTCAGTCAATGTTCCTTCTCGGGAGTGTATTGTCTGTGCCTAACCTTATATTATATATGAATAAAAAAAAATTATAACATACCTGGTGGCCATCTTCTGTCATCTTCTGTAACCATATCAATTCCTTCGTATAAATTTCTAGAAAACTCTCTCACGTTTGAGCTTTCCGGAAATCTTCCAGACATTCCGGAGATAACAACGTCATCGTTAGGATTCTTTAGTATGTAACTAGCCTGAAAATAAAAAGTAAAAATACCAAATTTTGAATGTCATTCAGTAAAATAAAACATTTATCCGAAAGTATAATTATTTCACAATAAAATTATAATAAACTTAATTTTTTATTTTAAAGTTCAAACCTTACGAGTTTTCTTTTTCCTTAAATAAGGATGGGAAACTTATTTTATTTCCCTACATATTTCCATACCTACCACACAACCATTACATCTTATAAAACAACCCCAAAACTTCATTTAAACTTAAATTTAAATCAAAATGGTGAAAACTGACTTTTCCCACTATACGCTACCGTTCTATTTTAAGTTTATTGAGTGATCTGAATTTAGGTTAGGTAAGGTACAGGTTAGTTAAGGCAAGGTTAAATACAGTTATACATTCAGGTTAGGTTAGTCACTAATAATAACTATAATATATATATATATATATATATTATTATATTTTAATAATATAATATATATTATATATATATATATATATATATATATATATATATATATATATATATATATATATATATATAATATATATATATATATATATTATAATAATAATAATAATTTCAATTTTAAAACTTTATTCAGGTATATGAAATTTTACAATTGTAATACAAATTTTACATCTAAAATGATATTTTTTAAATTATAATAATGAAATTAATTCCACCTAGTAAATCTGAGGGTCTACTAATTGCCAACCAGTGGTCGTGTCCTTTGAGACCCCGCAATATAATTACTAACAATAAGTTAAAAATGATAATAATAAAACCAATAACAATAAATAATAATAATATAATAATAAATAATATATAATAATAATAATAATAATAATATTAATAATAATAATAATAATAATAATAATAACAATTACAGTTATAATCATAATCATAATTAATTATTATTAATTACAGGATTCTACTCATTACGATTACAATTATTAATAATAATAATAAATAATAATAATAATAATAATAAATAAAAAATATATAATAATATAATAATAATAATATAATATATAAAATAACAATAATAATAATATATAAAATATTAATAAGTAATAATAAATAATAATAATAATAAATAATAATATATAATAATAATATAATAATAATAATAAATAATAATAATAATAATAAATAAAGAAAAACAGCCAATAACAATAAGATTTAATAACAGTAATAGATTATTAATAAAAACAGATAAAATAGTAATATTTCACAATACTAAATATAACAATAATAATGTTGATAATAATTACATTATAATAATATATAATAACAATTCTCTTAATAATAATAATAAATAATAATAATAATAATAATAATAATAATAATAAAATAATTATAATAATAATAATTATAATTATTAATAGTAATAACAGAACAATAATAATAATAATAATAATAATAATAATAATAATAATAAATAATAACAATCAATATCAATAACAATAATAATAAATGATAAAAATAATCCAAATGGTAATAATAACATGAACAAGTATTTGAGAAGCCGCATATATTTTACTGAGTCCATCCAGATAAAATAATAACAATAAAAATCTCAATGGCATGAGTAAATATTATAATGCAATTACAACAAGAACAAATTAAATAAGAAAATACTAATAATAAAAATAATAATAATAATAATAATAATAATAATAATAATAATAATAATAATAATAATAATAATAATAATAATAATAATAATAATAATAATAATAATAATAATATTATTAATAATACTAAAAATAATAATAATATTATAGTATATCATAAATAATAAATAATAATAATAATAATAATAATAATAATATAATATATAATAATAATAATGAATAATAATAATAATAATAATAATATATATAATAATAATAGTAAATAATAATATTATAACAAATAATAATAATAATAATAATATAATATAAGATAGTAATAATATTAAGTACTTATTTATGCACTGTTTTGAGTTTACTTGTAAATGGCAATATAGTAATAGTATTAGTACTTATTTATATAGCTTTTTTTGAGTTTACTTGTAAATAATATAAGAGAATTTTCATTTTTTAATTCTTGAGGTAAATCGTTATAGAATTTTAGCACATTTATAACTATCTGCTTGTCTAGCTTTTCTAACCTATAGAAAGGAGGATTTACGTGAGCACTATTTCTTAGATTTATATCTCTTTGAATTTGGTTATTATGAAAGTTAGATATTAGGAAGTTACAAGCCTTATTTTGTAGTATCTTGTGCTGTTCCTTTAATAGAGATAACTTCAATAGGTCTTCAAATTGTAACATTTTAAGTTTTTTAAATAAAGGTGCTGTATGCTCATAGAAGTTTTTAGTTGGGCTTAACAGTCGGATGAAACGTTTTTGCATCAAAATAACCGAATTAATAGCTGATTTGCTAGCTATGCCATAGACTGGAAGACAATATAATAGATGTGGGTGTATATGTGCATAGTATATCTTCTTCAATATATATAAAGGAATGAATTTTTTCAATTTGACTAGTATATACATATATTTTGCTAGTTTACTCACTAGCTGGTTGATATGTTCTTTGAATGTCATTTTTTCATCTAACGTTACCCCAAGTATTTTAGCATTTGTGACTCTTTTCAAGTCAACTCCTTTAATTTTATGTTAAAATTATCAGCTATAGTTTTGTTGCTTATTATGATGTATGACGTTTTTTGCAAGTTTAGTGAAAGTTTATTAGAATCTATCCATGTTGTGATCTTATTTAAGACGTCTGCTGCTTTTAGTGATAGTGTAGCCGGATTTTTATCCTTTATTAATATTGAAATATCATCAGCAAATGAAACCATGAAAGAGTCGTGTGAATTAAATACATCATTGGTATACAATGTAAATAATAATGGGCCAAGAATAGATCCTTGTGGAACACCGCAAGTTGTTTGTAGCGGTTCAGAGCATGTTTCACCTATTTTCACATACTGAGATCTTCCACTAAGATATGTTTTAAACCATTGTAGTGTGTTTCCCTTTATTCCCATCTTATTCATTTTGTTAAGTAGTATATCATGATC
>JABUQX010027587.1:22500-33725 GCA_015478945.1 Trachelipus rathkii | reverse complement strand
AGCCCATGTTTTTGACATTCTTCGAACAACTTCCAGATTTTTTTTTCCTCGAAAATGACTTCAAACTTGAAGTATGTGCATAGATAGGTCCATTACCAACAATAGTACAGTACTTTTCGATTTTTTGAGTTTGGTGCTCAGCGTTGTCCAATTTCCAAACTCACTCTTTTGGATTTAGAATGAAAACAGACAATTTTTTTCGTTTAAGGAGGATGAAATTTCTTCAGGGCTTATGTAGTCGGGGGAGATACACATTTGTTACTTAGATAATTTCTTTGTATATGCATTTGTTTTTGTTTTTGTTCATGGAAGAAATATTCAAAAAAAATTTTGGGAAATTTAAAAAAATTTCTTTGAGTATACAAAAAAAAAAAATTATCTAAGTAAAAAAAGGTTATCTCGCACAATTACGCAAGCTCAGAAAATTTGATGTTTATCGCATAATTAGGTAAAAAAATTATTTTAATATTTTTATTTTTTTAAACTAAATTAAATTTTTTTGAAAAGGGAAATAAAATAAACTTGTTCTGTTCATTTGATTAATTATTTCTTTCAATTGAAATATTAAAATACAATTTCAGCAATTTCTGGGTCAATAAAGAAGGAACACTTCGACGTTGTCTGTGCGAATGAATATTCGTCACCCAGTCCTCTTTATATATATATATATATATATATATATATATATATATATATATATATATATATATATATATATATATATATAGGGAGGAGAGAAAAAGAGAGAATATATATATATATATATATATATATATATATATGGGCGTACAGGGGGTGGAGTGCACTTCTGCCCACACCTGGAATTTATAAAGAAAAAATTGAACCTATATGTTTTGCCATTGATTAGTAGAAAAATCTGAAAAAGATACAGCAATCGATAGATAATGAAGTAGTAATGACTAATTACTAACGTTATAAACTTACATTTTTTCTAAAGAGTTTTAATGTTCTCGTTTTCATATTGGTTTGAAGTCAATTAGCTGTGTGCTTTTATACACTTCTGACAGTATTCTCCACAGAACTCTCAGTATGTCGATAGCATTTGACGGCTGCCAAAGCTCCTAAATCAATCACGGAAGGCGTACCCGTTGATAATCAGTTGCTGAGAGAACATCAGTAAGTTCTGCCTAGAACAGTGGTTCTCAAACTGTGTGACGCATCACCTTTGGGTGACGCAGTCATCAAGGGTGACGAGAAAGCATGTGAACATTTTTATAAATATATACTGTCTAGGCTTTCATTTAAAAAATTTTAATCGATTTTGAATTTTCCAACTTTGTTAAGTCATGATTTTAGTTATGTTATCCTTATTTTATTTTTTAACAGAAATCGTATTAAAGAAAACGGATTTTCTGTTAAAGCTAGCATACTTATGTGATATTTTTAAAAAGCTGAATGTTCTGAATCTCTCCCTGCAGGGAAGATACATGCACCTTTTGAAAGGGATTAAGATAATTTCGGCTTTCATGAAAAACTAACTTTATGGAAAATAAAAATAAATGAAGATGGAGGCAAGGGAATAAGTTTTCCCAGATATAAATGACTTTTTGACCTCAAATGGGGTTGATTTCTCTCGTGATATGAAATCCATTTTTGTAGAACACTTATCACAGCTTATTGCAGGGTTTAAAAATATTTTAAAAACGATCATATGGTTAAATTTTCGTGGATTCAGGATCCATTTAATGTTGCTGCTCAATCTGATTTTACCATTGCGGAAAAAAAGAATCTAATTGAACTGTCTTGCGACAATTCATTGAAAATAAAATTTTGTGTCATGGAATTAATTTTTTTTTTGACGTTGGTAAAAAATGAAAAATCACCTTTGTATATATATATATATATATATATATATATATATATACAGTGTTTCTTTCAGACAATTTTCTCCGGGGGGGCTTTACAGAGATTCGGGGGGGCACATAAGTATAACATAATTTATATAAAAATAAAGGATAATGATATTCTTGTCTCTTGTCAGCTAATCTTAGTCTTATTAGATACTGTCTTACTGAAATAGTAAATATCCGAAATATAACCAAATCTTTGCTTGCACAAAAAATATAGCAATCTATTTGTGAAATTTATTGGGAAGTTAGATAAATAAAATAACATAAGGGTACGAAAACATTATTATGAGAGAATATTATAATTAAAAATATATATATGAGTAATATGACATTTTAAAAAAAGAAAAAAGATATTTTTTAAAAAAAATATATATATATATATATATATATATATATATATATATATATATATATATATATATATATATAGGTATATATATAATATAGTAGTGAGGAGATATATATATATATATATATAGGAGAGAGAGAGGAGAGAGAGAGAGTATAGAGTATATATATATATATATAGAGAGTATATATATATATATTATACATATATATATATATTTTGGTTACATATATATATATATATAGAGCATATATATATATAGGCTAACACTTTGCACATCCCCGGACGTTAGTAATTCCTTTTAGTGTTTAGGTATTGAAGAAGTAGTTTAAAGGAATCTGCATACGACGAAGCTATCGGCGCTAAAGTCTACTGGTTTTAGGTAATCCCTTAGGTTGATTCTAGACCCTGATGTTATCATCATAACAATGCATTAAGGTTTCTGCAGCATCTCTATTTCTTGTCGTGATGAATGGTCTGTACTGAACTATCGCGATCCAGTACATCGTTACAGGAATATGCAGTACATTTACAGAGCTTTTAACTCGTAATATCCCACGTCCGCTTCCAATATTTTCGATAATGGACTTTTTATCTGCTTTAAATATTTCGCTTTCGAGCATAGAATTGATATAAAAAATGAAGGATTTCAGGTCAGCTAGTACACCTTCCGCATTAAACATCGGAAATCTGTCACAAAATTTTCTAACTTATATATCCGGTAAATTTGTTAATGACTGAAACGTCTAAAAGCGACTAGCAAATATCATTATATCAATTGATTTGTCGTTGAACCTTTCTTCAATTTCTTCGATTACACTATCGCAATATATTTTCCCTTTAAATGCATTTTTCTTATCTTCATCAGCAATCAGGCGCACTTCAGATGCAAACTCCTCCATTATTTCACACCGAACGTTTTTTTTGTAAGTCACTATTGACGTCTCCACACTGATTTGCAATATTTTTGCAGATTTTGTTCCAGTAATTAGGAGGATGACTTTGGTCATACTAAAGTCCTTCTTTTGAAAAGCATTGCTAAGATAAGAGAGAGCACTAGAGTCATATTCATGAGGCTGTGACAAGGAAGCTTTCATTTCTATTTCTCCAGCAAGATGCCCCCCCCCCCTGCAAGTACGTAGAGGTTCTTGTGGATATAAGCCACAAGCTATCAAAATTATTCTGTTCTGAAGACAGCATTCACTCATCTTATAATGAGATAACCATCTCACTTCAATGCATTTTGGAATCTTGAGGATTGCTGATTAATGATTGAATATCATGCAAAATATTTTTTTTTTTTGGGCGACTTGCTAAACAGTTTGTAAATGTCTTTCAAAATGGTAAAAAAAAAACTCTTTAACCTTCTGATTTTTATTATTCCCTGAGGCTGCCACAGGAATGTAATATATGGGGTTTTACAGGTATTATAGGAGAACTTTGTTTTGCCTCTTCGAGTTTACACCTAACTTTTTCCAGCTATATTAGAAGCACCATCAAATTCAAAAGTAATGTTTGTCATAATTTAAATCAAGATCAGTCAGCTTCTTATCAATAGCATTTGCAATAATTTCTGCTTTTCCATTGGGTATTTTAACAATTGACAAGAATGTTTCCCTCCACTACTCTAAACATGTTTTCAATGTTTTTTTCTACTCAACATTTAAATCTGATTGATACATTCTGGAAATAATTGGAAGTGTTCTTGTTTCTGTAACTCGACCTATCACTCTGATCTTTACACCGTGTTTTAAGGGCAAGAACCAATTTGGGGTCTATTTTCGGGTCCATTTTCAGCCCCACCTAAAATGGACATAAATTCGGAATTTTCAAGTCGATTTTAACTATATGAACACCACCAAAATGTAGCTTTTTTTTTTTTTGCCCTCTAAAACGTTGATTTCCGGTGGAGCCTTGTGGTCTGTAGTCATTCTTTTATTCAAAACCCATGTTTTTGACATTTCTCGTATCAACTTCCAGAATTTTTTCCGAAATGACTTCAATCCTGAAAGAAAATAGATAGGTCTTATTATTTTGAAAATTTGAGTTAAAGTGCCTTTTAGATTTTGAGTTATAGACATTCAATTAAATTGATATTTGCATCAAAGGTTTATTGATTTGAAATGAAATTGCAGCCAGTTATTATGTCAATTTGAAAACAGGGATTATGAGACTTTTTTTCATTCGGGCTAAGTGATGAAATTTTCAGAGCTTCTAGTTTCGAGATGCAGCATTTTACTTAGATTATTTTCCTTTGTATATGCATTAGTTTTTGATTTTTCTTGAACAAATTTTCGGTACCTAAAAGTACCCTTTAGATAGTTACTGTAATTTATTCTAAGGAAAAAGATGTACCCAATTCGGATTACATATGTGGCCTGAAAATTTCATCCGGTTCTCAACAAACAGAAAAAAACGTAATTTTTTTTTTTTTTTTTTTAAGACTTGACGATTTACCAGTAATGAGGATCCGTCGCGGTCCCGTGATGTTCTAGGGTGGATTTTCTGATTGTGACGAGTTCTTACTAATCAATGGTACAGAGGGGCGGTAAGGCTTTCTTCTCGACTTTTGTCATATTCTCCTACTGCTTTTTTTCTTCCGGGATGCATGTAACGCACCCAATTCCACCTAGTAGATAGTAGGCATATATATAGTATATATATATATATATATATATATATATATATATATATATATATATATATTATGAAAGATATATAGAAAGAGCAGTTATATATATATATATATATATATATATATATATGTTATTTGCAGAAAGAGAGAGGCATATAAGAGAGTGAGTGAGCAGGCAGGAGGAGAGCATATACATATATATATATATATATATATATATGGAGTATATATAGGTGGTATGAGAGCAGATAAACACGATTACCGTATTTCCAATCAAGGAGGGAGGGACAACGTCTGAGCAGGACGAAGCAAGCCCAAGGAGAGAATAGCTCACATTCTCCCACCCGACCAGTTATGAACCTGGGACCCTGCTTTGTTTGGTGAGTGCTCTAACACTGAGCTGTCAGGCTTTTTTATGGAATAAATTAAATATATTTTGGTGTGCAAAATGATGAGAGATGATGAGATGATAATATATAAATATATAACCCCACATATACATATATATATACAAATATAAATATTTCACTACTATTATTAATACTATCACTTATCATTACTTATTATTACACACACTTTATCATCAAAATATGTTTTGAATATTAATATTGTTAAAAGCTTTTAATAACTCTCACATCACATTTAATATTATTTTTACATACCATCTGTAATTATATTAAAAAAACGTACAAATCATTGTCATACCACATATTACCATTATCACCAAATCACTGTTATTACTATTATTATGTTTGTTATATATATTTCACTATATATTAATATTATTTACCAATATTCACCATATTAAAAATTATCATTAATATTATTATTTATCGTTATCACCAAAATCACTGTTATTACTATTAGTATGTTAAACGATATATCACCACCATTCGCGGAAAGATAAATGTGATAGAAGGGGTTTCGTCCCTTGCTACCAGTGGAAGAGAATTTGGAAAATTTACTTCATATGACTCGACGATAGACTTGGGGAAACGCAGCTCCACGTTCTGCAATTTAGTATTTTAAATTTCTTTCTTAGAATTTTTATATTTTATCCAAAATAGCCAAAAGAAATGATTTCAAAAATTTTGTTGCTTCTCCAACCCAGATTACAAATGAAATAAATTTAAATGTTTAAAATTTTACATTTTTAAAATCCAAAATCGTAATTTTCTCCTTGAAATTTCTAGCCACCATGAATGAATCAAATGCTCTCTTTCTCTCTCTCTTCTCTTAAAATATTCCAATAAAATCTTCAGCAGATTCCCAGATTGAACTTCATCTCTTCAAAAATCGCCTCTGACTATCCTTCTTCTTTCCAATCTCTCTCTCTTCTGGTCCCTCTATATCGCCTCCCCTCTGGTTTCCACTGAGTCCACACTCGATGATGTGTCGAACTATTTGAGAGAGAGATATATATATATATATATATATATATATATATATATATATACAGGATGAGAGAGTATATATATATATGAGAGTAGAGCAGGCAGGAGAGAGAGAGAGCATATATAGACATGTATATATATATATATTATAAAAACAAATATATATATTTTTTTAAATGTTTGAATCTAACATTTAACGTTATTTTTATTTTTTTATTACAATGCTGTTGTTTTTGCTTTTGCTTTGGTTTTTATTTGTCAATTTTGACAAGGTTTTTTCCCAAGGTTTTTCTGGGAAAATTATGGGTAACCACTCCATAGCCTTGTGCCTTTAAAATATTGCACTTGCAGCCAAGGCTGCCAGACCTACGATCTCATGTACACCTTTAAAAAACTTAGCTTCTTTATTTCCATATTATTATTATTATTGCTATTATTACACATATTATTATTATTACATACATATTAGTATACATAGCAGATATTATATATATATATATATATATATATAGAGAGGAGGTGGAGGAGGAGATATATATATATATATATTTGAGATGATAGTTGATGCTGGATCAGGATTTTTTAATTAAATTAGGCAGGAAAGAGCAGACATGAGAGTATATGAAAAGAGCAGATATATATATATATATATGGTATATATACATCATCATGAGAAAAAAAAACACTAATAAATATATATTAATTAAGACACTCTTAACTAATAGGACCTTTTCCGAAAGAAATTTCTATAGCAATATCCAATTTTGTCAGAAGTCAGAATTAACAACTTTGTTATTTTATGGCCATATCTAGCATGTTTCGCATTCTGGTAGATTATATTATTTATGGGTAGATAATAAAGATTTTTAAACTCTTTTTATATTTATTTTATTTTATTTTGAAATTTAAACGATTAAAAGATGTTTCAAGATTTTCTGGGGGTATCTGACTGAAAACTGGGGGGCAGTTCCCTCGAGTGAAGTGCCTGTATCCAATCTGATTCCCAGATTTTCGAAAATGTGTGGCGATCAGCAGGCATCCATCCCACTAATGACTAATTAAAGGTAAATTTAATTTATTCACTTATGTGAGAGAGAGAGTAGAGATATATATATATATATATATATATATATATATATATATATATAGACAGCATCCCGAAAGAAAAATAGTTATATATATATATATATATATATATATATATATATATATATATATATATATATATATATATATATATATATATATATATATATATATATATATATATACATGGTATATATAGACTGAAGTTTTGACACCTGAATGCCAGCACATATAAATGGAGGGTATATGGCAGGCCCGGTCTATATGCGATAAATCCTTTTACCTCGCCCTAATGTAGGTGTGATTCACTAGCTATACTTCCCAAAACACATTGTTTATTATTCATTATCCTGACTCTCGCAGAGTTCGGACGTGTTACAGCTGTATCTCTCTCATGTGCTAAGTGAAAATTTCGCCCCGCCCCTAATAACATTCCTATTATTATATTCAATTAAAAAATCACAAGCGCTGTTGCAAGATATTAGTACGAACCATTAACAACGGATTTATTAATAAAACTGAAATATGACACATACCAGAAATAATGGAGGAAAAACTAGAACTAAAACTGATAATAAAGGGAGGGATGATAGCATCGACGACGAATCTTTTACGCCTAGTCAGGAAGACGCCATCCTAGCTACTCCCCCTTCCCCACTCACTCCTCTATCTCAAAATGAATTTGCTCAATTCAAAACTGCATTTGCTAAATACCAGAAGCAGAAGGAAGATGAAATTACAAACCTAAAAAACAGAATTCTAAAACTGGAGAATGATAGAAATGCGACGACCCCGTCTGGCACTGAACTAGCAGAAATAAAAGAAACAGTTCAGGCTATTACGGAATCCCAGGAAACATTACAGCAGGAGCAAGTAAAAAATGTTTGCGTGATCACAGGTCGGGGTTTGCCAAATGGGACTCAACATGAAGATTGTAAAAGAACCCTTACAGAAGTTATTGAAAGAAAATTAAAAATTAAACTAAATCCAAACTCAGTTACTGAAGTTTATCGTCTTGGAAAACTAAGAACTGGGGAAAGGATAAGTGACACGAGACCGATCAGATTTAAAATGAAAGAAGAGGGTCTCAAATCAAAACTAATAACTGCCTGTATTGAAAACAAACCAAATGTCTACGTAAACGTTCCCCCCCATCCCTAAAAAAATAAAGAACTTTAAAAAAAGCATTGAACCATACACAGAATAGAGAAATCAAAGAATCTGTTTCTGTAAAATGGATGCTGAATACTCAAAGCAATTCTAATTCCAGTTCAGCTCAAATGAGTCCAATGGAGGAATTAATTAAATATATCAAATAATCCAAACTCCCACCAATGAAGAAGAGTAAAAATAATGTTTTTAATAAAAAGATAAACACGAGCGGTAACAAATTAATTATTATATTCATTTCATACATCTACATACCTCTAATAGTTGGTATTTCGATTGCAAACATATGACACATTATTATTATTATTATTATTATTATTATTATTATTTATTTTTATTATTTATTATTATATTATTATTATTATGAGAAGACATATTTTGCTGTTACATAAGGATACATACAGCATATATTACATATCAATGCCAGAAGTTAAATTGGAAAATATTTTAAATTTAAAATCATTATAATTGTTATTATTATTGAGCATATATTATTATTATTATTATTACATTATTATTACATATTTTTATTACATTATTATTATTATTATTATTACATATTATTATTATTATTACATTATTATGATTAAAAACATCTTTTTCATCAAAAGGATGATTTTCTTTATTATCATTATTTTTTAAGTCATTCTCTATGTGATTATCGGGTTGAATTTTAATAATATGATTATTATTATTATTTATTATTATTATATAGGCAATAGTTTTCCAAATATATTCCAATATTATTATATTTAAAAAATAATTAAGAATGAAATATAGTTTAATAAATGAGAATTTAAAACTGGATCCATCCATATATAAATTCCCTGTTGACTTAATTCTGCCGTTTAGTAAATAAGTTACTATTTGTATTTCTATGTCCGTCTACATCGCTCTTTTCGACTTTGCCCCATTTCCTATTGAACTGATTTTTTCTCTCCAAAACCATCTTTTATCTGGCGTCCGTCCAACCGTCCGTCCGTCCGATTCGATCTCGTCCGATTCCTTGATCTCCTGATCTGCGCCGGATTTGATCTGATTGTCCCGGATTTGATCCGCAAAGATTTTATTCCGGATCCGGATGTCTGAACTTGATCTCGATGGAACGATCTGCCTGATCTTGATCTGATTTGACGGACGATTTTGATGCGCCGGATTTCCGCGTTCGATCTGATCCGATTTCGCCCGGATTTGACGATCTCTCTCGCCGATTGCCAGCGAAACAAAAAAAAAAAAAAAAAGATCGATCATAGTTTAAGTACATTAGTTTGGATTAGAACTTCAAATATTGAAGATGGACTTTAATTTTAGGACAATGTTATATTAGTATTTCTTTTTCTAATTTTCTATATATTACCCTACTTTAAATATATTCATCCATTTGCATAATATTATTACTACTATAATCACTATAGAAGGACAACTCTACACTGGTGGGTTATCTCATTTAGTTCTTTCTTTTCTAGCTCTATAAGAACTAGGTCCTCTACCCAAATACTTATCCTCCTTTGTGTCAATAGTTCATCCTCCTGATAGTTTTGACTCCTTTGACTCTTTTGACTCCTCCTATCTCAAATTCAATGGACGAAATAAACAATTTTCGTCACAACTTGAACAATGAAGTAAATCCTCTTCTCTTACCAAATGAGCTAGATGATTTATATAAAGGCCGTGAATGCCTTAAATTTATAAGTATCAACATAAGGAGCCTTCCAAAACACCATGATGACCTATCTGACCTACTTTCATCCCTTAGTGCTAAGTTTTCTTGCATTGTCCTCACAGAGACCTTTCTAAAAAACTATAACAAAGACCTGTATGCCCTCTCAGGTTATGATATGTTCAACGTTTGCCGTAAAGAAAGAAAAGGAGGAGGTGTCTCAGTACTTATTAAAAAGAGCTTTAAAGCAAAAGAAATTTTTTCAGTCATTAACTCTGACATCGAGGCTCTTGGCGTAGCATTTAAAGAAGGATCTAAAACAATAAACTTATTAGGAGTTTACAGACCACTACAAGGGACGTAGGGTGAACTTTATACAAAAACTCGATGATTTATGCATCTCTACACTGATAAGTGGGATCACTGTAATAGCTGGTGACTTTAATATCGACGTGTCTAGTAATAATACCAATTCCTGTGGAAAAAAGTTGCTTATTGACACAATGACGTCTAACGGTTACCTTAACTATATTACAGGAATTACACGGCCAAATGAACTCAATAACTCCACTATCATTGACCATATGTGGTCAAATAATCGTGGCTCAACAAAATCCTTTAGACTAAACACCGACCTCTCGGACCACTACCCCTGCATCCTTACATTTGAATCTTCGACTGTTCCCCTAGTGCAAAAGAAAGTAAAATATAGGCTAATATCAGAAGACCGTAAACAAACATTTCTACGCCAAATAAAATATACAGACTTCTCTTTTGTCCATGACGTTAATCTTTCACTAGATGAAAAATACAAAAAATTTAGCTCCATTATATATGACACGTATGATAAAAACTTCCCCATAAAACACAAGACAATCTCAGAAAAGAGAACAATGAATAAGTGGTTGACAAGAGCATTATTAACTTCAATTAAACAAAAGCACACTCTACATAAAAGTGCTAAAATGGGTACCATACCGATGCCTGTTTACACAGAATACGCCTCAACACTAAAAAAAATTAATAAGGAAATCCAAAGCTAGTTTCTTTGCTGATAAAT
>JABUQX010027587.1:10000-15000 GCA_015478945.1 Trachelipus rathkii | reverse complement strand
CGAGAGCAATTTGATATTTTTTAAAATATCGATTATCGATATATCGATATTTTTTTATATATCGGCATCCCTACTGAATCAGAGACATGGCTCGTCAAAATTTATTAGAATCTATACAAAACAAATAAATACACAGCATAAACAAGCTTTATTAAAAGACATACATATTGGCAACTATGTTTACATACTAAACACTAAGAAACCTCTTGAATCTCCAAAGTTATTTCCAAAATGGGCACGCTCCTTTCTAGTTAAACGACTCATTCCTTTCAATAAATTCCTACTTCAATGCATAGACACTTCTAAAGAATTCATAGTACATACAGACAATGTTAAAATCCCTCACAGCGACTTCCACAATCACCTCATCCGAACCAACCACACATAAAACTACAACCTCCTTTTTCACCTAACACCCTTCCACAACATCTTCCACCATAACAAGCCATTTTGCTTCATCCTCCCCACCTTCCTCCTTCCTCCTTCCTCCTTCCTCACATCCTCCATCAATTTCTACTCTCCCAACTTTCCCTCAACCAACAACCCTCTCTTCTCTCACTCCACAACCCAGTCATCACCCATAATAATCTTTCCTACTCATACACACACTCCACACTCCGGGACACTACCTAGAACAACTCTACTCCCCCATCTCCAATACAACCAACATCTCACTCCCATCTACCTAACCCTTCTCCTAACTAAGACATATTCCACTCTCCACCACGTCTTTTACCTCCACCTACAAAGGAAACAATAACACCTCAACCCATTCCCAACCCTCCAAATATAAATTCGCAAACCACTCATCCATCTCCTGTAGAAATATTTCCTCCTGCACCCCGATTATAGACACCTTGATCCAAGCTACAAACCATATATCTCTCATAAACACTTTCTGAATTGAACCAAAGGCTTCTGAATGGAATCAAAAATAGGTATGACAATAGTGAAGCGTGTGTAAGAATAAATGGAGTTGAAAGTGATAAGTTTAATATTAACAGCTGAGTAAGGCATAGATGGGATATGTCTCCTTGGTTATTCAATTTGCATATGGATGATGTTATGAAAGAATTGAGCAGGAGAAGGTGTTAGAATGATGGAGAATGGAAGAGAGTGGAGGGTGCCCTACTTATATGCGAATGATTTGATTTTGTGTGGCGAATCTGAAGAGGGTTTGAGAGGATTAGTAGAGGGGTTTGGCGGGGTGTGTAAAAGGAGTGGTTTGAAAGTTAACATAGATTAGAGTAAGGTTATGGTAGTGAGTGATGGTAATCCGCTGTGTGAAATTATTTTAGATTGCGAGCAACTGGAACAAGTGTCTGATTTTAAATATTTAGGATATATGTTGGATGAAAAGGGGAAGGATAATACAGAGTGTAGTATGAAAGTTGTGAATGGTAGGAAGGTAGCTGGTGCAATTAAATCCTTGGTGGATGTGAGGACTAATTATACCAGGTGCGATACGGTTTTGCATGAGGTAAGTTGTAACCTGTGTTAATGTATAGTAGTGAAACTATGGTTTGGAATAAGACGTATAGATCTAAGGAACAATGTGTTAAGATGGAAAATCTTGGGGCGTGTTAGGTGTGAGAAAAAAATGAAAAAAATGAGGAATGAACGCATTAGGGAGTTGTGTGATGTGAAGAAAGGAGTAAATGAGAGAATAAATGAAAAGTACATTGAGATGATTTGGTCATGTGGAAAGGATGGATGATAGTCGGTTGGCTAAGCGAATGTATAGTGTTGAGTGTGCTGGGAATCGATCGGCTGGGAGACCGAAGAAAAAGTGGATTGAGCCGGTAAGGAATGACTGAAGAAGAGGAATGTGAGTTTGGCAGAGGTGAGAAGAAAGGGATCATGTCGATTATCTGCCTTCACCTAGATTTACATATCGATTGTATGAGTTCGAACACATTTCATAAAATTGAAGTGAAAATGCGTAAAGTCAATGAAACTTTAGTATTAAAGCAGCTTCAAACCCCTAAAAATATTTAAAAACAAGTTCAAATCTATGTAAACTAACAAAACTCATAACCTTTACTTAACGTATATATATATATATATATATATATATATATATATATATATATATATATATATATATATATATATATATATATATATATATATATATATATATATATATATATATATATATATATATAGTTTAAATCTATGTAAACTAACTAAACTCTAGCATAACCTTTACTTAACTTATATATAATGTAATTTATTTTTATATTTATAATTTATTTCACTCTACATTGCTAAAAAAAAATACACATGTGGCACCAACACCAAGAGAGCTTTCAACACTTTATTCAATTACGTAGATTTAAAAAAAATGGATTGAGCTTAACTGGAGGCGGATAATCGACATGAACCGAAGAAAGGTGAATAACAGGAGTGAATTGCAGGGTTATGTGAAGGGGTATGGTTGTGGGCCAGGCCCAGGGGATGACCCCTATATTTACGAGATGTCACATTGAAGGTGCGTCGCAGTCTTGTGAAACTCTAGGGTGGATTTCTGAGTTCTCACTTTAGGGTATAAGGGACTTTCTTTTCGACTTGCGTGATATTCTTCTACTACTTTTCTGTTTACGGTGCATGCGACGCACCTCACCCCAATCTGGGGAAAGGAGGTGGATGATATATATATATATATATATATATATATATATATATATATATATATATATATATATATATATATATATATATATATATATATATATATATATATATATATATATATATATATATATATATATATATATATATATATATATATATATAAATCTTTTATCGACACAAGTTTTGAATTAAATTTTCTAATAAAGAAATACATAAATCGGGAAAGAATTGCATTCAGCATAGCAATTATTTCACTCTCACATTCTATGCTATTGTATTAGTAGATTGATGAACATTTGTGAGACTTAAAACTGTTAGTGAACATATATATAATAATAATAATAATTATATATATATATATATATATATATATATATATATATATATATATATATATACTTTCTAATAACAATAATGATAATGTGAACATATATGTATATATATATATATGTATATATATATATATAAATAAATATCAAAATAAATATTATATATATATATATAATAATAATAATAATATATATATAAATAAAATATATATATATATATATATATATATATAAATATATATATATATATATATATATATATATATATATATATATATATATATATATATATATATATATTATGTACTATCGAATGGAGAAAAAATTTAATTTTTTTTCCTATATTTATAGCCATAAACATTTTAGCTTGTCACAGTTGGACTATAATTATTCTATCCATGCATGTTCACTTTTGAAATAATTTATCTATAAAGTTCATCGCACGCATGAATGAACAAACAATGCAACCAGAATCATTTATTAGGTTTTAAAACCTCTTTAACATACCACAATTAACTCTATAGGCAAAGACAAGCTAGTTATAATATTAATGCAATTATACAATTACATGCTGCTTTGTACTGAGTGAATTCGAAATGGAATTTTTTCAAGGAATTTAATAACCTTTACTCTAAACTTTATATTTTATTTGACATATATATATATATATATATATATATATATATATATATATATATATATATATATATATATATATATATATATATATATATATATATATATATATAATAATAATAATAATAATAATAATAATATATATATATATACTCTATATATATATATATATATATATATGTAATGTAATAATAATAATATTTTCTCTAAATTTTATATTTTTTTTGATATATATATATATATATATATATATATATATATATATATATATATATATATATATATATATATATATATATATATATATATATTCTAATATATGAGACGAAAAAGTACATTATTGGAGTATCCATTGTAATAACCATTCCAAAAGGAGTGGTGCTGCCATTCTACTTTCTGAAAGTGACTGTAGTGAATTAAAGTTGGTTGGGGTAGGTATAAGGGCTAAGGATTCAAAATGCTTGTGCACTCTGCTCCAGGAAGCTCGAACGATCTTATAGAGACCAAGCAATGAGGGTAGACAAAATTTAGAAGATTCCTCAAAACATTTATTAATCTTTTAAGAGCTAGGTTACCTTGACAAACTATTCAATAGATCAGAAGAATAAGAAAAATAATATGAGCATTATGAACAGAGAACGGTTGTAGTTGCTTTTCTTTTTATTTTATTTTTATTTTTTAATATTATTCCGGCTCTATGCATATCATGATTTTGTCTTTGTGAATGTGAAGTTTGATCGTATATTTTTGTAAGCTAATTAAAAAGTAGTTTTGAATAATGCAAAAACGATACCTCTATGTGTAGACCTGGACTTATAGTTGAGTAAAAAATTGCATCGCGAGATGAACTAGATTTTCTTTGCCGCAGTTAGAACTGCGAGAGAAATCTAACTTAAGCAAGTTTCCTCAAGTTTACCTCTCTAGCAATAGCTTCAATATCATTAAGCCATATTTCTTAAGTGGAGACAAATAGTGAAATAAGACATCTAATAAATTAATGTGAAAAGGAAAAAACCTCAAGAATATATTTCATGAACAAAAAAAAGGAGAAATTATTAAACAACTCTTCAGGAAATAACTTGATAAATAAAATTCAATTTGTTCACCTGCAAGGAACAAAATTTTAGAAGCTTAACAAATGTGTTTTTATTTAAAAAACGTTTTAAATATGATAAATATATCTTAATGGTTAAATAGAAGGATTCCTACTTACTAACAGATTATAAATTTTTAAATTAAATTTCTAAAGAGACTGTGAAAATGTCAAATTGAAAATTTTATCAGTCGAACTGATTGTTTCTCTTGCAACGTTACAGTGTTATCCCAATCTTCAAAACATTTTACACAAAATTTATAGTTAAGCTAAATATTATTATTATTATTATTATTATTATTATT
>JABUQX010027587.1:0-2500 GCA_015478945.1 Trachelipus rathkii | reverse complement strand
TATATATATATTATATAATATATATATTATTATATATATACATATATATATTGAATCGTGATAAAAATATCTGTGTTCAAATTTACCTTTTGAATATTTCATAGAGCAATTCAAACTACAACATGTTTTCAACATGTACAACAAAAGTTCGAACATGTACAAAACTTGCTACAAAGTATTAAATTATCACATATGTTAACGCCTGTACTAGTTGTCATAACCACCTCAGAAATATATCAAGTTTATGAATTATTAATGTTCAAAATTAACACCCATTATATTATTATATATTTTTTACTGAAGTGGTATACATTAAAATCATATAGATCCACAGAATCACCAAACTCCATTCGTTATTCTATATTAGTTTCATAGCTTAAATCAAACCCTTTGGCTTCTGGCAAGAGGTCAAAGTCACTCTTTTGTGAAATACCCAAAACTTAATTTTTCTCAACAAATATTCCAAGTTTGAAAGTTCAAATTCATTTACCGTTTAATCAGACTTCATACTGTTTCTGCTCGGTATATATATAGATATATAATAATATATATATATATATATATATATATATATATATACGATTATATATATATATATATAATATATATATATAGTATATATACAGTATAATCTACCTTTAATAAGGT
Organism: Trachelipus rathkii; assembly: GCA_015478945.1. Taxonomy (NCBI): domain Eukaryota; kingdom Metazoa; phylum Arthropoda; class Malacostraca; order Isopoda; family Trachelipodidae; genus Trachelipus; species Trachelipus rathkii. The sequence continues at coordinate 1,852 of JABUQX010027587.1, read as the reverse complement.
ATATTATTATTATATATATATATATATATATATATATACTCGAGCTAATTATTGAGTGAGAGTCGGAGCCGGTAAGCTATCGGTATATAAGCTATATACATGAGGTATATATATAATAATTAACCCTTCACAGCCGGATACTGTACGCTAGTATGGACGTAAACTGTTGTTTAGATGGTGAATTGATTATTGTCTCTGAGGGAAAGCTCAAATTCACATGTATTTTACAAACAGTGAGAGTTTTCATGTTTCGCTTTTTGAATGAATTCGTTTTGTCAATTTCTTTTGTTATCCGCGACAATATTCTTGCCTATATCTTTATGCTAATAAGTAATAAATTAATATTTAGTGAATAATAATACGATTTAGAGAAATTTTTTAAAGCAGTCTTAATATTTATTGATAGTTATGATAAGGTGGTGTAATTGTGCTTTGCTACTCTGTACCTTGAGAGTGTACTTTCGTGACCTATTTTTACACTACATTGGAGCTCAGGAACATCGGTCACTAAATAGTTTCCGGGCGTCTGGCCCAGTAGCCGTGTATTACATTCTCATCAGGTGAATCCCGCCCAGTAGGCTCCATGCTACAAAGTGCAGAGGATAACATTGTTGCAAAAGCTGCCAGATATTAAGCTGAGGAAGAGGAACTTGCTTCAAAGCTATGCCTGCCTTTTTTAGAGAGGAAGAAAGATTTAGGTGTCACGACGTCACGAAAACAGAAGATTTGAGCCGACGTTAATTATGAAATGGAAATAAAGTGAAGGATCATGATATATTCAGGAGTTAGGGGATCGATGATAATGAGGAAAATTAATCCTCATAAGTGCTGTATATTAATTCAAAAGTGTGCAAATTTAAGCCTCCGTGCCAGAGAGAATCGTATCCCTTATGCACTCTGCACAATCAGATATTTCCTTGAATAAATAATTAATAATAATAATAATAATAATAATAATAATAATAATAATAATAATAATATATAATAATAATAATAATAATAAAAATAAAATATAATAATAGTAATTTATTGGAGGAGAATATTAAGTAATAAATAATAATAATAACTAATCGAGCCACGCCCTACCCGGATCGTTGCAGAAATGTTAGGAAATGGATATTAAACTAGCAGATCTCTAAGACTTATGAGCATTTTTTTCATGCATGGTTCCTGAGAATCGTGTATGGCATGTTTTGTTTATTATTATTTTCTTTTATAAATTTTTTATTTATTCTATTCAAACACCGTAAATTTTTATTTTCATGTTTCTCTAAAATCACCCATACTCGCGGTGAAGATTTTAAAGCAAACTAAGTATTTTTAATATATAGTATACTCTCTAGAAATACTCTATATATAGGTATTCAGTATCCGGAAGACTGTAAGTAAGTGATGGCTCCAGGAGATGAGTGAGCATGAGTAGTCGGGGCATGGGTGTGAAATTATTATTCCTCACAATAAATATTTTTTTAGTAGTGAGTACATTATTTTAGTGAATAATAATACATTAACTATGAATCCAAAATATTCATATATAGATGTTTAGAAACGTTAGTATAGATGATATAGTATATATATGTAAAAGTTTACATAGCCCGACACCTCGGGAAAAAATGGCATGTTTCCAGATTATGCGCCTAAATTGAAATTCTGCTACCAATTTTAGAACAAAGAGAAAACAGTTTTTGAAGGCCAACTAAAGCAAATAATTATATATATATATATATAATATATAATATATATATATTATATCATAGTATAGGTGTATTCGGAGTTCCGGATCCAGTATATCGGAGCCTATATTCTACTTGTGAGTTATATAATTATTATTCAAGAGATAATTAAATACCAG
>JABUQX010027586.1:0-26063 GCA_015478945.1 Trachelipus rathkii | reverse complement strand
TTTTTTTTTTTTTCTTAAAAATTTGATTGTTAACTCATCATCCTGAACTTCGATTTCCTTTCCAATATAAGGGTACGATTTTACATTACATTTACCCACTTCTTCAAACTTGACAAGTACATAATCATTATTTTTTGTAGTAGTATGAGGCGGAGGGTTGTCATGTTTAGAGTTTAGAGCTGATTCTTCTAATGTAGGATATGTAGCAGGTGGCATTCTAGGTCTGTTCACTATTGCAGATGTATCAGAAGATGCTGGTATGTGTATGTTGGGGACTGATGTTGAAGCTTCTAACATATCAACTAATGAAATAGCTTCTCCAGCTTATAGATTGATCTTCCTACCTCCTTTTCTTTTTCTTATTTCTATATTTTTATTTTTATCAATTATAAATTTAATAAATTCTGGGCTAACAGCAGGTGATTTAAATCGTTTGGATGGAGATTCCTGTCTTAACATTGAAAGTATTCTCTTATCTTCTAAAGGAAAGATTCCACAAATACAGAATCCAGATTTTTTACATTGTTTGACCAAAATGGCTGCATTTCATTCTGCAGTTACAGTAGTAGGCTGGCAAGTTCTCACTTAAAATAAAGGGGGAAGTATAGCTGGCTTTAATTTTCACTGCGTCATATTCTTCTACTATTTTCTGTTTTTTCTGTGCATGTTGTGCAACCCTTACCACCCAGTCTTGAGTAGAAGGTGAGTGATTATATATATTAAAAACAAATTGCAATACATAAAAAATGTTAAAAAAATAATAATTACCATACTTTTCAATGTTTTTTTTTCAAAATCTTTCTTTCCAAAATAATTTTTTGTATTTGTTGTACAAAAATTATCTTATTTACTGATCTTTAGATAGTAAATAAGACTTTCCATTTATTTACATTTATGATATTTGGCATAGTGTCTGAACATATATGCCCATTATTAAATGTCCTGCCCAATCTGACATTGACCCCAACTACACACTATATATATAATATATATATATATATAATATATATATAATTAATATATATATATATATATAATATAGATATTGTAAATATATAATATAAAATAAATAAATATATATTTATAAATATTAAATAAATAAATAGTGAGCTCATAGAATGAAACATATAAGTTATTATATATATATATATATATATATATAAATATTGAAATAAATAAATAGTGAGCTATAGAAAAAAAAGCTTCTTATAGATCATGGAACTATTTAATATATATATATATATACTTATATATATATATAATTATATATATTATAGTATATATATCATCCCATTGTAACAGCTATCATCTCATCATCATCATATCACCATCATCCCATGTCCCCCATCATTATCTTATATTATCATTATATCATCATCATCATCTTCATCATCATCATCATCATCATCATCATCCTTCTCCTTCATCTCCATTCATTCATCATATCATCATCATTCCATAATCCATCTCTGGGGTTCGTAACATACACCGGAAACAGAAAAGTAGTAGATGAACGTGACGCAAGTCGGAAAATAAAGCCCCTTCCCCTACCGTTCCTTTTATACCCTTAAATGAGAACTCGTCACAGTCATAAAAATTCATCCTAGGGTTTCAAGAGACTGCTTCGCACCCCAATGTGGCATGTCGTCAATGTAAGGTTCATCCCATGGGCCAGGACCAAAACCATATCCCCTCACAAAACCCCTCCATTCACTCCTATTGTGAACCTTTCTTCTCACCTCTGCCAAACTCGTATTCCTCTCCTTCAGGCATTCCTTTACTGACTTAATTCACTTTTTTTCGGTCTCCCTGCCAATCGATGTCCAGCACACTCACCACTACTTATTCGCTTAACCAACCGACTAAACCGATTAAACCGACTATCATCCATCCTGTCCATATGACCAAATCATCTCAATGTACTCTAGTTTATTCTCACACTTACTCCTTTCTTCAAACCACACAACTCCCGAATGCGTTCATTCCTCATTTATTTTATCAATTCTTCTCACACCTAACATATATATATATATATATATATATATAGTATTATAATATTATATATAATTATATATATTATTATTATATAATTATATATATATACTATTATATATATTACTATATACTTATATTTGTCATCTGAATACGATTTTACCTAGATCCTATAACCTCTATTATCCAGACCATATTACTACTATACATTAACACAGGTAACAACATAACCACATGCAAAACCCTAGCGCACTAAAGGCTTAGTCCCTTTACATCCACCAAGGATTAAATTGCACCTGGCACCTTTCTACCATTCACAACTTTCCTATTACACTCTGCATCATTCGTTCCCTTTTCATCCAACATATATATTATATATTTAAACTCAGACACTTGTTCCAAGTTGCTTACCATCTAACATAATTTCCCATCGCTGACTCTCCTTACTCACTACCATAAGCCTACTACTCTTATCTACATTTACTTTCAAACCCCTCCTTTTATATACCCGGCCAAACCCCTCTATCAATCCTCTCAAACTCTTTTCAGATTAGCCACACAAAACCAAATCATCTGCACACAATGAGTAATGCACCCTCCATTATTTTCCATTCTCCATCACTGTAACACCATCTCCTGCCACCCTTACCTCCATTTCTTTCATAACCCCCATCCATATACAATTTTGAATAACCAATGAGATATAACACATCCCTGCCTCACTCCGCTATTAATATTAAACCAATAACTTTCAACTCCAGATATTCTTACACACGTTTCAATACGTTACAGAGCCATGAACTTGAACTGTGAGAAGAAATGCTGAATTCTCTTCAGAACACCCATCTTCTAAAACTTGTATTTAAACGCCAAGGATATTAAGAACAGAGGAAAGTTTGAGTTGTGTGTCTTCGAATAGATATTATAGTTGTGTGGAAGATTCTGAAGAGTAGATTGAGGAAGAATGTTTTTTAAACATTGAAAACAGCATGGTTTCTTTGCCCCAATTAGAGATACGAAAAAGATCAAAAATCAGTTGTTCCAAGGCCACCATCCTGGCATGCTTTAATTGCTGCTCATTGGGTCGAATCTCAATCTGCATAGGAGTGAATAGGAAACGAAATGGTAGATAGAGAAAGAAATGTAGGAAAAGAATTGGTGATAGGATAGAACCTTGAGGAACACCAATATTAATAGAATTAAAGGATAAAAAGTGGCGTCTGCTTTAGAACGACCGGAAGGGAAATCAAATTTTTGTGCCAGACTCTATCGAAAGCTTTCGGTATGTCTAGCGCCATGGCAAGAGATTCACCGAAATGCCGAATAGCAGAGCACCATGAATCAGAGAGGGAAGAGATAGAAGATCACCAGTAAGGCGTTTCTTACGAAAGCCACAATGACGATCAGAGGTTAGATTAGAAGAATTAAGGTGTTGCAAATCTTCCTGTTGACAATAGATACGAATATCTTAGATTGAACGGAGGTTAAAGTGATAGGACGATAGTTGGAGGGAGGAAGGGATGGAGGGAGGGAGGGAGGGAGGGAGGGAGAAAGGGAGGGAGGGAGGGTTATCAGCACAGGTTGAACGAGCCCACGTTTCCAACAAGAAGAGAAGGTTGAAGTATAAAGACTGAAATAAAACAGTTTACCAAGTAAGGAACTCAGGAAGCAAGCTCAGAAGCACCAGTTTAAAGAACCGAAGGATTAACACCGTCATTTGAATACGCAATCTTAGTGATAAAATGAGAGAGAGAGATCAGAAAAAAATATTCTTTTTGAAGAAAATTACGATATTTGGCATATGAGTTGGAAGGGTGGAGGAGGAATAGCTTCGTAATCATCAAGAGTGGATTTTGGAGCAAAGGTTTGAGTGAAGAATTCAGCTGTAGCAGATGGTAGGTAGGGTGGCAGCAGTTCCATCAGAGGATGACATTGGAGGGAAAGATGAAGAAGCAAAGTTAGAGCTGACATATTTTGCAGAGTGCCAGAAAGGGCAAGAAGTAGAGGCACTGAAAGATCAATGCATTTTCTACAGAGAAAAGAGTTTTAAAGTCACGTAGAATAGATTTTGCGCAATTTCGGGATAAAAATAAATAGCATGAGCTTCTAGAATTTGATAATGATAGATATTCCTGAAGACTGCGTTTCTGCAGCCAATAACACGAGTCTTGTTAGTTTTAGAAGAAGGGAAAGAATATGGAATGTACGCTCCATACCAGAAAGAATCACTTCGGTAATGCCTATTAAGCATTCCGATGAACTCCTCCCACATACGCAATGCTCATTCCATTGAAAATCAAAGACGTTCTACAGCAAGTCTAAGTAGTTTGCAGCACCGAAGCACCAAAAACGTTTCTTCGCCGTAGGCGGGGATTTTCTTGCGGAAGTCTTAAAGAGATAAAAGAGGATAAAGAGATAAGATGGTGATCGGATAAACCCAGATTAGGAAAGAGTTTCGAAAGTTAAGAAAAGGTCTAGAATGTTTGGTTCATCTCCAAAGATGATCAAGGATTTGAGTAGGGAGCTATACGCCCTATTCAAATCCCTACTCAAGGATATGAGTAGTGATTTGATTAGGGGGTTGTGTTCCCAACTCAAATCGTTGAGTAAGGGGCTACACCCTACTAAAGAATTTGAGTAGGGATTTGAGTAGGTAGGTAGGGTGTAGCTCCCTACTCAAATCCTTGAGTAGGGTGTAGCCTACTACTCAAGGATTTGAGTAGGCAACTACCCTAACCCTTCAAGGTCTATCAGGATATTGAAATGTATCAGGATAAAACTGGAAGAAAGCCACTGGAGGTTTTAAACATTGATATCACTCAAAATGATGATTTCTGACACGAAGAAGAAAGAGCGAGTTCTATAACAGGAGTTTGAGACAATATTATAATCATAGTAGTATATATATATAATATATAATATTATATATATATATATTTATATATACTTATTATATATAGATATATAACTATAATATATTATAATTATAATAATATAATATTAACATTATAATCAACAATTATATATATTATATATATTATATAACTTAGAGTAGTCAGTAGAGCTAGGCGATAAATAGACAGAACAGCTGAATTTAGTTGAAGATCGAGATGAGAGCTTAGACTTCTAATAACCAAATCTTTAGTAAGAATAATTCAGAAGAAACATGAGAACAAATTTCATCGCTGCGTACTCCGTACATATGCGTAAAATCCACCTTTGACTGAAAATTGAGAGAATAAGACCTAAGATCAATTGTATATAATAGTAAGAGAACTGACACCGATCGCAAATGAGAGAGATATATCTAACTATCACGAGAGAGATAGATATTTGATGCATGAAGTGAGAGAGATATAACGAATAAACCGCTATGAGCTTAAGAGAGGAGAAAGAAGGGACTTTAGTAGGGTTGCTGTAAGCCACTCAGTACCTTAAGTTTCGCATAAGAATAAGAGATGAGGTCTAGAAGAAGAAAGGCGATGTTCGGTTAAGTGGAAACTAGGGAAAGACTTCAAAATTTACGGAAATTGATGAGGGGAAAAAACCATGCTCCAAAACATGCCGTCATTTCTTACTCTCCAACTTCCAAACACAGAACCATCAACTCCATAATTTGATGGATATAGGCTGAAGGGGTGAATGAGTTGCTATTTTTGAAAGCAGCCCCTCTGATTTCTTCGAGAACACTGTTGGTATCGCTGCAATTATTTAATTTTTGAAGGAGGTGTTGTGATATTGTGTTCATGATGTGTGAAAAGTGGATAGTAGACTCTTGTGCAGCAAGGATTTGTAAAATGAGTGACGAATCATTGAGCATTGGTGTGCTATGTGGTATTATCCTTTTACATTTTTAAATGCCAATAAGTCAATCTCGCCGGCTTAAATGTCGTTTTCCCTTCCCCTTATTACTATTATGTATTAACTCAGGAAAGATTACCATATTATAATATCATACTATATATATATATTCTTATATTATACTAATACTCTTATTATATTCTTATATTACATTATTATTAACTAGATTACTATATATACTATATTATATATATATATATATATTATAACCTCCGGTGGTAATAGTACAGAAGTCTAAATAATTTTCACAGTTTAGGATTTGCTCTAACAATATCCAGATGCAGAATTTACCTCCTTCATAAATACTTTATCAAATTATATTTTAAGGGGTTTTATTTTTTAACAATTATAGAACCTTTAAAAAAGAAATTTATCACAACAAATTTAAGTGAAATCCCCTTTAACATTAGGTCTAAATCAGATAATGCCTTTTCAATATTAATTTTGCATTAATTTATGAACAATTAAGAAGTATTTAACAACTTCTTTATAGGAAGATTATATATATATTCCATACCCTGCAGTGAAAAGTTTATGCTTGCGAGTCTATTGAATGTGAAAAAAAGGACTCTACTTTCATAGCTATAATCTAAGAAGTGAAAATTAGGGACTAGCCCAATAGGTCGACAGGTAAAATGATCGAAAAGACATCAAAAAAATTTCCCGTACAGCCCGCCGCAGGCGTTAGGTTAGGTTAGGTTAAGCTAGGTTAGGTTAGGTTAGGTTAGGTTAGGAAAACTTAGTTACGGTACATATGGCTAGGTTAGGTTAGTTAGTTAGTTATTAGGTTAGTTAGGTTAGGTTAGGTTAGGTTAGGTTTAGTTAAGTTTTGTTATGTGATCCGTTAGAGAAACTCTAAATAACCAAATTTTTTTTTTTTTACAAATATCGACCATTTGACCTGTCTATCATTTTCCCTTTCGTCAAATTGGGACTAGCTTCATTATAATTACTCTTTATTTTAACATTAGGTAAAGGGTAATCACAAAAAAATAACCTAAATCTACTAAAATATATAACATGGAGAGTGATTTTCAGCAAAAAATTGATAGCATCTTCCATTTTGAAAAATTCCAACAATTTTTCAACCCATATAAATTCCTTCCTGAATTGAATTCACTTACCAATAATGTGTTCTTTTAAAAAGAATAAAATATAGGGAAAGATCCAAAATTACAAGCCACCTTGGAAGGAGAACTGGAAAGAATATGTCGATGAAAGGGAAGAACAGGAAGAAAAGAATGAACGGAAAGAAATAGAAGAGGGGAGAAAGTAGATGGAAAAGAAAGAAACGACTTATATATCGAAATGTCATATTATATATATTATTATATATTATTTTTGTAAATATCATATATATATATATATATTAATATTTATATAATATTCTTTGATTTTTTGAGTATATATATATATATATATATATATAATTATATATATATATTATTATATATATATATATATATAATTTTATTTTTGTTTTTAAACTATCTTATTTTGCCTTTTCTTTTTAAGGTTTCGTTTTTTGATTTCAATCGAAATTTACTTTTACGTGATTTTTATACAAGCGTTTGAATCGCAGCGTTTCTTGCGGGGAAAACACAGCTGAGTAGGTAAATAAGTGTGTTTAAAGAGTTCATTTAGATCAGCGGTTCCCAAACTGTGGTCATGACCCTCGAAGGGATCATGAATCTTTTTCTGGGGGTTATGTAGGCCACAATTGGATGTACTCAGTGAAAATTATTTTCTTATGTAATATATAAAGTGGGGAAAATTATTTTACATTAGGAAATTTATATATATATATTATATATATATATGATCAAATATATATAATATAACAAATATATTATTATATATATATATATATATATATAAATATTATATAATATATATATATTATCATATAGTATATTTATTATATACCATTTATTATATTATATATATATATATATATATTATATATATATATATATATATATTATATAATATATATATATTTAATATGATATATTGATATGTCAAATATAAGAAGAATGTATATTCGAGACAGTCTGAATTTATAAAGACTTCCTTTCTTCTCATAGTTCTAGGGCGACAAGGCGAGCAACCAGTCCTTATTTTTACTTAAGAACTCCTAAGAACAGTGCATTGGACTTATGCGCCTAGAAACACCATCTTCTGGAGAGCTCTGGGAGAACGAATTTCGAGGTCAAATGTAAGAAATGCTAGTCCACTGAAAGTAAACCCTACCTGAGTGTATACTCTCAAGACTGAATCGGAAACATTACGCAGCCGAAATGTTTTATAGAGTGCTTAGATCAAAAGTTTTCGGGGCGCAGAATGCGAAAAATGCTGGCTCCAACTGACAGGGCAAACCCCTAAGGGAATGGTAAATGATATATACTAATATATATATATTATATATATATATATATATATATTATATATATATGATTATATATATATATATATATATATATAATATAATATATATATATTATATATATATATAGTATATAATATATATAATATAATATTTAAATTAATATATTATATATATAAATATATATATATTATCTTAATAGTATTATTCCAATTATGACCTCGATACTAATTACCTGTATAATTCTACCATATAACCTATCACCCTCACCTAGGCCACGTGTTCTACAATGGTTATATGATTCCATTTATCACCACCATACTAATTAATGATCATTACTATAATATTATACATATAAGTTATATATATATATATATATATATAGTTTACAAAACCCTAGCCAATTTTATTACCACTAAAAAGTCGTCTCTAACTTAACATGAATCAGGCCTACTATTTCACTTGTGAATTGTGGCAATTTGTTCTGTTTCCCTTTTCTCTTCTTTGTCTTATTCTCGTTGTGAGTAATTCTTTTCAAGTGTTTGGGCATCATTTTTTGGTGGAGGAGACTTTCTCGACATAAGGCTTCAGTAGTTAAGGCTAAAAACAGTCATATAATGTTATTTTATACATTGAAGTAGAAAATTATATATTATTTAGGTTTGATTTGTTATTATTAATTTGTGGAAGAAGCGCACATACAACGCAGATTTTCTCAACTTTACTTTTCAACCAACGTTAACAATTTTGTTCAACTGCCACAGCGTGTAATCTCAAGAAAGACGCTTTTACCACAAGATATCAAACTCCAGCTGTTCAAGCTGAAGGAACTCAAAAAGGTTCATCCGGAATTGGCCAGCAATTATTTGTCATACTTCAAAATTTAAGAATACCAGCTAATCCGGTCAAGATTGAATCATGGAACAGAAATTCCCTTTCAACACTTCAAGATCTCAAGCCACGTACAAAGATTCTCCCTCTATTCATAGCGAAGCAGAAGAGTACACACAATTGGAGAACATTCGTTAAAACCGCATTGATTTAGAGTCTGCTCGCCTTTGTCCTCATCATAACTGTGCAAAATCTTAATCAGATTAGTCTCTCGGACAACAAAGTTAAGCAGCGTATCGATGACATGTCCCAGGATATCAAACTCCAGGTGACGGAGAAAATACGAAAATCTTCTTTCTTTGCAATACAGAGGAGACAACAGACATCGCCCAGCTTTCACAACTTTTGGTTTATGCTCGATTTGTTAAGGAAAAATCGGATTGAAAGAGTTCCTCTTCTGCAAGCCACTGATGCAACACATCGTCTCCAACTTCTTTCAAGAGGAAAATCTCTCGTGGAAAAAGTTGGTTGGTGTGCGCAAGGACTGAGCTCCCAGCATGCTTTGCTCCAAGTTAAGATTTTGGGGGTTTGGTCAAGAAGAAGAATCTGGCTGTAATTACAACATATTGCGTGATCCATAGTGGGGCTATTGCCTCCCATATGCTCCCTGCTGCCCTCGAACTCGTCTTTGCAACTTTGATCCGCATCGTCAACCATATCAAAGGACGAGCACTCAATCAAGCTGCTTCGTCAGTTGTTCCAAGACATGGATTCTTCCCACCAAGACCTCCTCTTCTACATATTTTTTCGTTGGTTGTCAAAGGATAATGTTCTTGCTCGCGTATTGGAGTTCTTTGATGAATTACATATATTTCTTGCCGCCCAAGGGAAGGAGATGGAGCAGTTTTTAAAGGACATTCAAGAGCCGTTTAGGTGTAATCTTGCCTATCTGGCAGACGCGTTCATACCTTTGAATGACTCAACCGGCCCAGATACCACAATCATAATGCAGACAGATGACATCAAGGCTTTCCTTGAAGCTAGATCTTTGGATGAGAAAAGTTGAGATGGGAATTGTATCTTCGTTCTAATGAGGTCGTCGGTGAAAAACCAATTGCAGAAGAGCTGCAACAAGATATCAAGCATAGCGCTTGTCATGCCTGCCTTGAACAAGAGTTCTGATGCTAATACCATGATATTGATGCAAATGAGAATGCACAACTAAAACTTGCCCGCAATCCTTTCCGCTGTAATGTTGACGATCTTCCCGATGACATACAAGACGAATTTTTGGAACTAAAAACAACGCCGCAACCAAAGAGGAGGTCAAGAAACAACAGCATATCAGCAACTCTAAATTGCTGGAAAAAAAAAAAAAACGATTTCCGCTTTCCCCAAGACGAGCACATTCGCCTTAAAGGTTCTCGTTCCTTTCTCATCAACTTACCTTTGTAAAAAGTGGTTTCTCGACCCTACTGATAATCAAATCAAAGGCCCGAGACAGGTTGGACGCTTAGGCAGACATGAGATGTGCCTTGAGTCACACAGACCCACGTATTGATTTAATCCTTCGCATTAAAAGATAGAAGGTGTTTATGTAATTATATATATTTATATTAATATTATATATATATATATATATATACTATATATATATATATATATTATATATATATATATATATATATTTATATTATATAGTATAATATGAATGATTAAAATAATGATTGGAAATCAAAGTAAGAACGCCATTTAACGGGAGTCTTCAAATTTAATCCGGTGAGAAGCTAAAAAAAGTTGAATTTCCCTTCCGTTCCTATTTTGGGTTAGTCTACTTTGATTTACCACCAATCATATACATTTTAAGAATATATATTTTATAGAAAGACCTCGTAGGGGTCATGTTAGGTTTGGTATTACTAAAAAGGGTTACGCATCTGAAAAATTTGGGGAAACACTGGCCTAATGCTATAATTTTTTAACAATAATAATAATAATAATAATAACAACAACAAAGACAATAAGGCATGAATAATCCAATCTTAAAAACTAGTGCATCTTCGGTGCAGTATTTCCCATGTGCAAGTAGCCAATTACTCATATAAAATATTAAACATTCGTTCACATTATATCATTTCCAGGTCTCAGCAATTCCCGTTATCCGCTTTTCTTTTAATTGCTAGTTCACATTCAGGTGTTGCCCCTAAAGTAGGTTGTATAGAAAAAGACACTGAATCTGTAAAATCTAAATCGGCATACGATGAAGCCATAATACTTCTTTACATACTTTCATTCCTTATACAACTTGTCCATTGTTCTTTTCCCCTGATCTAACTTCAATTTCTACAGGCATTCGTTTTCCTGCATCCTTCAAGCATGACGTAGCTATCCCATTCAACTTTATAACTACCCCGTCAGTTCGCAAACTCATCGCTCTCTCCATATCATAATTCCTTATTTTCTAATTATGGTGCATTACCACTTAGCTGATTAAACTTTTAAGTAGATGTTCAAAGTTCTACATCTTTAGTTATTTGCAAGATTATTTTTTTTCATACGAGGTTGGTCAATGAACGTAAACTTTTAAACCATTTTAGCCAAGGGAAAAGGCACAAAATATCTCCCAACTTCAAATTTTTTTGAAACTGAACCAAAACTTGTAATTACCATTAAAGCAAAGCACTTATCAATGTTCATTCTCAAAGTAAAATAAAAGTCCATGGAAAAGTTGCTTTACATTCTTTATGTATAATCCCTTTATAGTCGTCACCTATTCACCCCTAATCCATCATTTATTTAATTCTTAATTCTTTTTCTTAAGGTTAGGTAAAAGAAATGAATATAAATGTATATAAAATTTATTCTTCATATAAATTAAAAATTTATCATTTACATATAAGAAATATAAAATTTACACAGAAAAATAACAAATACATGAGTAAACATAAAAAAAATTAAAGCCAATAAATTATGTAAAATTATTTTAAAAATATTCTCAACAGCTTCGCATATTCCATAATCACACAATTTCTGTTTTCAGATGGAACAATCTATATATACCGAGGTATTTGATTTTATTGAAGCTTTTGCAAAAAAAAATTTACCGATAACACTTAAAAGAATGTTGACTAACATCAAACAACCGGAGAAGCGACACGAGGGGATTCGGAAGTGGGATTGTGAGGAGATAATGCAGCACGGCCTCAAAACTCCTTTTTTGCAGCATCGCCTCTCCAACACGTTTCTCCAATTCGAATCATACCCGGACTCCGTCCGCAATGTTGTGTATGGCCCGGTTTTCCTTTATCTAAATAATCTCCTGGCCGGAGACCTGTTAGAGAAGATGATTACTCTATTGCCACTCTCAATCTGGTAAGGTGTTCACTAATGATAATTATTAAACAATTGCAGAACTATGAAAGAGAATTAAAACAATAATATATGAAACGGGGAATTATGGTGTAACATATTACGGAACGCTGACAGAGAAGTACAGTAATATCGTTCATAGTAATTATATAATATCATATAATTATCTTATCATAGTTATATATATATATCGTGATGGAATATTAGAGACTTATATATATATACTACTATTATATATATAATAAATATTAATTATATATTATATATAATATATTATTATATATATATATTCAATGATTCTCTCTTTTTCACTTTATATCTATTATAAAAAACTGTACTCTAATACCATTTATAGGCTCTCTAATCATATATATATATATATATATATATATATATTATATATTTATTATATATATATAATAAACAGAAGTTATATAAATATCAAATAATCCATCTATAAAATAGTAAATAGAATGGAACAACGTGATCTGTATATTTTTATTCGGATCAATTCTTCAAGATGTGTTATATTAACTTAACATCTTTTTACCTTTAGCCTTCCATTTTATATTTATTATTTTATAATATTATTTAAACTATAATATTGTTATAACTTAGTATTCATATTAATTATATAAAAATATGTTATTCTTTATATATTTTCTTACTTCATACTAATATTAAATTAAATAATATTAATTTTTATATCTAAATAAAAATTATTAGAACAATTACTTGAAATTATATTAACTATAAACATAATATTAATTATGATTATTGATTATTTATTATTAAAATAATATTGATAATTCATTATATATATTTTATTATTGTTATTATTTGAGTTATTCCATTCCATAATTTGCAAATCACTTTTTTCAGTTTTACGTTTTTATTAAGGATTATAAATGTGGTTATATATGGAAAGTTTTTTTAATATATTTTTTTGTTATTGTTCATTCTAGTTATAAGAATTTTAATCTTTTTTTAAAATTATGGACGATCCCTTTGATATAGAATAAGCGGGTAACTATAGTTAGTTTTAATAATGTAAAATAATTTAATAATAATAATAATAATAATTAATAATAAATAATAATAATAATAATAATAAATAATTTAATAATAATAATAATAATAATAATGAATAATAATAATAAATAATCTAATAATGATAAATAATAATAATAATCATAATGCATTAATTAACAATAAACAGACGATAATTCATATAAGTGCCAATTTGTTTTCCTATATTAAAGCATCAAATTACTTATAAGCTAAAATAAAAATGACCACTACTCTACAAAATAAAATAATAATAATAATTAACTCAATATATATTAATAATAATAATAATAATAATGAATAACAATAATAATAATCGATAATAATAATACATAATAATGATAAAGAATAATAAATAAAATAAATAATAATCTAATAACATGACTAAATAAAAATAATACTTATATAAAATAATAAATAGAATAATAATAGAAATTTAATAATTAAATAAATTTATATAAAATAATTAATCATAACAAAATAATAAATAACATAATAATAATAAATAATAATAACTAATAAATAATAGTATACGAAATCCAATAATGATAATAATATATAATAATACATAACACATTAAATAAATAATATACCTTAATAATAATAACTCCATAAATAATAATAATTCCCACCCATAAGATTTGAATTAATAAATAAAAGAAAAATTTTTAATAACATAAAATGTTAAGCAAATAAATTTAACCAATGAAATTTAATAAATTAAATAAGTAATCACTTTAATTAATTATTTAATCGGATCAGATAAAGATCTCAAAATACATTCCCCTTTTATTAAAATGGAATAAAAGTAACAAATAATTAATGAATAATGAAATAATAATAATAGATAATAATAATAATATAATAATAAATAATAATTAAAAGGTAATACATAAAATAATAATAATAATAATAATAATAATAATATGGAAATGGAAATTATAATAAAATGAATAAATTAATAATATATAATTAATACATAAGAATAAAATAAATGCATCATTTAAAAAATTAATAGGGAAAATACTTTATCTAGTTTTAGATCACTAGAAAAATACCATAAAAATTTTAAGATATTGGTAAAAATGGTAGTAACATTATATTATCTCTGATAAAAAAAATTTAAAATCTCTTATTTACGTCATTTATGTTTTTATAGATCAAAAATACATGAACGCTTTGTACTTACGGGAAAGTCGCGGGGAATCGATTGCTGTAATTATTTGAAGTTGCGGCGACTTAAAAGTCGAGTGCGCTTATATGTAGTTATGGTGTGTAGACCTGTTAATGATTTGATTCACACAATTATAAAGAGGTGGCTTTAAATCGGGATTGTCCTTGACTTCTGGTTGCACAAACACTAAGTCAAGATTAACTTTCCATCAGTTTTTCACAGTGGGAGGTTCGTCTACCGGGAAACAAGACAGCAAAAAAGAGATTTGCAATAAAATAACACCAAACACATGTGAACTAGATATAAACTCAGCGAAGGTAATTTTTTGTTGATTTTCTGAAAATGTGTTTTGCTGGAAGGATGGCTGTTGCGAACGGATTTGGCCCCGATCCCATGGAACTGAATGATGTCGAACCGGCTAAGAGGCAATTGGCTGGAACATGTCAAAATTGTCTAGTTTTGCCAGTTGGCCCACAGATGCGAGTTAGTGTGTTTTGACGAATAGTAGTTCCTGCGTCCGAACTCCCTTCTCTGGCGCGTTAGGTAACAAGCTGCTAATAATGAAAGAATCACGCAAGAAGCAGACAAGAACTTAGTTGGTGCGGCTAAGGCTCCCATTTAACCTACTATTGGGCAGACTAATGTTTACCGCGTCGTGGTTCTGGGCGTTACTTAGATGGTCTAATCAGTAGAAAAGGAGTTCATTGCTATCCACAGGTAGTCCGAGGGTCTTTAGTGTGTTTGTACACTGATTGTTACTATAGTATGTTTATCTAGGAAAACTAATAGTGAAAAACAATTGCCATGCTCATTATAAAATTCTTAAAATTACCATCGATTTTAGTATTTCTTATACCTAAAGTACCAGGCGGGACTCTAGTGCTCTCCCCAAACCTGGTATAGTATATTCACTATAAACAGACTCAAGCTAGATTAAGTATTTATTTAAATCCTATATACTAAGAAAAGTGTCACATCACACGCTGCAGTTGCTACATTGCAGTGCAATCTAACATGTCTAACTTTCAGTTAAGGCTAATGGCCACTTCTATAACAGTATGGAGAACTAAATAGGAATACATGCTTGAACTCTTGACAAAACTATGGCATGCCTTGCTAGATATGCTTACCACAATACTAGGTCTTAAATCTTTCTAAATAACTGATATATAATAATATATATATATTATATGTATTACTAAAATACATACCAGTAAATTTATGGCATATAAATAACTAAATATAATTTTCAATCAAAAGATAATAATGCAATCATTTAATATACCCACTGGTATTAAATACGTTATGCCAATTATTAATCAACCAACCAGTTCCTATTTAATCAACTACACACTCGTATATCCTGAATAAAATTCCAAGTGATATAACCCTTATTTAGAAGATAGTCATTTACAGCGATAAGAAAATTCTAGTCACTTTTTCATTACCTTAAAATGTTGCATTTACTTTAGATTTGTATACTATTTAAATATATATTATATAATATATATAATATATAGTATATATATTAATTATATATATATATAATATTATATTAGATATATAAGATATAATATATACTCATATATAATATATATATATATTAATATATATATATACTATTAAATTATATATATTATAAATTATATATATAATTATATATTATATAT
Organism: Trachelipus rathkii; assembly: GCA_015478945.1. Classification (NCBI taxonomy): domain Eukaryota; kingdom Metazoa; phylum Arthropoda; class Malacostraca; order Isopoda; family Trachelipodidae; genus Trachelipus; species Trachelipus rathkii. The sequence continues at coordinate 9,712 of JABUQX010027586.1, read as the reverse complement.
ATATATATATATATTATATATTAGTTAAATATATACTATATATTATACTATATATATTGATATAATTACTATAATAACTATTAACTGATATACTATAATTAAGGTGTTAATAGTTTAAATTAACCTATAAATATATAAAATAGATTTCAGAGGAACATAAAATAATTTAAAATTAATAATTAATGCTAAATAATTTAATAAATAATAATTAATTAATAATAATAGATAAAAAATAATAAAATAAGACAATAAAATTAATAGATAATAAATAAAAATAATATATAATAATATATATATAATATATTATAATATAATATATATATATAATAGTACTATATATATATATATATATATATATATATAAATTGATATGTTCTTAATTAATGAACATAAATTTCTCTATATAATATATAAATGTAAAAACATCATAAATAATATTATATTATATACATAATTTTGTATATATTAAAAGAAAAAACCACTTAATTAATGATTACTAATTATTACTTAATTACTAAATAATTATTAACACTATAATATAGTTAAAATAATGAAAAGAATTTATAAAATTTTTAAATAACTTAAATAATAAATAAAAAAAAATAAATTAATAAAGATCATTAAATACTACTTAAAGAGATAAAGTGATAGATCTTAACAATATTAACATAGGTGAGATGTCTATATTACTTGAATATATTAAATCATTCAATGATTAATTCAATATTTGATTGAAAATAATCATTATATTAATTTTAAGATAGTAATAAAATTAAAATTTAATCTTCATACCGTTCGATATATATTTAGTTCATTTTTTTGTATAACAACTTATACCTAACATAGCTAAATTAAAAGTGTAATTGTTTATTATTACTAAGAGTGTAAAGTTTGCTGAATAAAGATATATAGCCCCCATACCTACGTATAAGACGATTTAATACAATAATTATAATATGTTAATAAATCTAATTGATTTAAAAATATTTAAAAATGTAATTGCAAGAAAAGAGTAGAATAACTTAAGAATTTCATTCAAATAAATGTTATTATAGATAATATATTTATAATATACTATTAGCTAATAAATATTTAAATAATGTATTATAAAGTTAAACTATAATTAATACTATGATTTTATAATATAAAGATTAGAATATAAATATAGTTAAAATACTGGTAATTATGTCAATTCTTTGTTACTATTAATCTAAAATACGAAGATATATACCTATCATAATTTTACACAAATTTACCATTATAACCCCTTGTTACACTATAATGTTATATATATAATTTGCTATATATATATAGTATACTAGTATATATATATTAATTAATTATTAAATTAATTAATAGTAATTATATATATATATATTATATAGTATTATATAGAAACGCTCTCGTTTAGTGACTCGTAGTATAGAAGGCTTTATGTACTCTGACGTTTACTCCTCTATAACTCCGATATATACGAGTATTATTTAATAGTATCTATATGATCCTGTAGCGTACTGTATAGGAGTAAATTGAATAGACGTCCCTGAAGTACTATAGAGTGAAAATAAAAATAAGGTTGTTTGATATTTATTGGGGAAGCGTGCAGCCGCTGGTTTTTAGGAGAGAGACCCTAGGCACTAAAGAATGAGATTTAAGGCGACGCAAATTGCTACCCCGTGATTTTCAATAGGTATCCCGCCCAATGATGGTTAGATTCCGGTTTAGCTGAGACCCGTCCTTTGTGCAGATGACATTCTAAAAAGGGCAAGTAGACCGCAGCATCTTCTGATTAAAAAACTAAACAAGACTTGAAGGCACACAAACGAATCTGATTTGCCGGCCGTCTTCTAATCTTACCGGGTTATTAACTAAGATTAACGAAACTATTCAGTCTCTACCAATTCGGATTTTCACTTTTATTAATGAGTGAAAGATAATAAATAGATATAGAAATGGAAAATATAGATCATATTATTAATTAACGTTAATATCATTCTACCTAGTTAATGTGAGAATGGTGCTAAATAGAACCAACCTACACATAAGTTAAAATAGGTATTAAAATCGTTTGAACCAACCTAAGCCCTTAACTCCGTAAAAAACCTCATTTATTTTATTTATATTTAATCTATAAATTTATAGTTATTTAAATATGTTCTGATTTGGTTATTATATTAATTACTTGTTTGACAGAATTCCCAGGAATAGCTATTCCTACTGGTTAACAGAATTATTTAATTTAAAAACTTTTATGCGGCATTCGTTAAACATATGAGGTGAAAAAAGACATTATTTTAACATAATAACCAGAAATTAAAATTTTCAACTTCGCTTGATCAAATAATATTAATAATTATAAGATAATAAATAATATATAATAAATGAATATAATAATAATTAAAAATATAGTTTGAATCTATAATAAAAACAATAAATTAAATAGTACAATAAAAATATTAAGTTAAATTAAATACAATCATTTACATAATAATAAATTAAATTAATAAGTAAATTAAATAATTAAATAGTTATAGAGTTACTAAATTTTAAATAATGACTAATAATATAATAATAATTGGATACGTTATAGAATATTCTTATTATATAACAATATTGTTATTAAATAAATAATAAATGATATAAAAGTTAAACAATTAAATTATTATTATCACATCCGTAATTAAATTTTATAATTATTTAATCATAATTAATGTTGATAACAGACCAACCATGAATTTATTAATCATCTAATTATTTAAATTAATTATATCTTATTTATTATGTTTATTTTATCTTATTTCTATTATTATTATTATTATATTTATTATTATTTAATTATTAATTATTATTATTATTAAATAATTATCATTCATTATTATTATATATTATTATTCCATTATCTTATGTTGCTATATCTTATTAACTCGCAATGGATATTGTAAGTATTGATTGGAGGTTGACCTTTGGCAATCTCTTATTATATATAATTATTAATTCATTATTAGTATTATTATTATCTCAGTACAGGTGCGCATATTTAATATAATTCATTAAATGCATTTTCGAGTGGATAAATAATATGCCAAATTAAGATTATAAAACAGACGTAATAAAGGTACTGTATATTATTGAAAAACAGAAGTTTAAGAAATTATATGCAAACATACAAATGTGTCAGATATACAAAATATTCTGCATTTTATTCTATCTACAAGGCGAAAAATTAAACTATAAAATTACACTCTAAAACCCGCTCCCTCACAGATCATTAATCTCTGCAGCAACTATGTTACTCACAATAAGTATTAAATAATATATAGATATGAATAAAATAAATTTAATTGATAAATACAATAATCACAAGTAACAAAAAATAAATTAATATCAACATACACATAAGAATAATAAGAGATACTACGTTTTCAGACAACTTAAAATCAATCGCACATACTGTAAATACTATAATAATTTGAATAATCAGCGATTAGACTACCATAATAATAATCATTATAAAAAACATAAAATCAATCTAATAAAAATAATATCAAAAGAATATAAATAATGAATAATTAAAATAACTGATTACCTAAAATGATTAAAGGATATTTTCCCAATAAGTGAACTACAAGTTGAATAACTTAATAATAAGTAATAATAATAATAATAATGCAATTCATAAACTAAACAATATATAATACATTTCACACTCCTACACTCAATATCAACTAAACCCCGCAATTTCCTCCCTAAATTTACGCATATAATCAACTCATAAATTTTGTATATACATCCCGCCCCTACGTTACTTTCCATCCCAACTTCACGGATCCTTTTCTCTCACCAGAAGTAGAAAATTCGCTGTTTTTCCATCTACGTCAGAAACTTGTACAGCGGGTTGCGTCTGTCTAGGCGTCCTTTTCGTTCGCCAGCTCGAAGTGTAATTTGTTCCGACGGGAAAGTCAAATTCCGATAAAGAAATCACACCCACTCACACTCCTGATTCAACTACATCTAATTAATACATTTTAAATAATAAATCCCAGACACCTCAATTATATAAACTAAATCACATTCAAACAGATAAATTAAATGCTATGAAGGCACAGATGACCAAAATAACACTCATATATATTGATCAATAAAACTAGGTACAAATTGTCAATCTTTATTAAAATTCAATTATCTAATACTTATCCACCATAATAAGGACATATATTTACTATATCATCTTAATCTATCACACACAAACTCTTTCCTTCACGTAAGAGATTAATACAAAAATTTCTCGCTTCAATATATATGATTAATATGTTAATAATATATTTTTCAAATAACACTAACAGCTCCTCCCAATTGCCACGCTCATGTCAATTCCTACATCGTATAAATAATACAATACATATTGAAACATATTTGTAATGCGTTATTTTGGGTTTAAAACGTGTTAAATAAATATTTATATTTAAATACTATTCTTAATAATTTATTTTAGATAGAGAATATACCATAAATGAATATATTTATAAGAATATGCAGCACTCTTAAACATTTAATGAAAATTTTAAATACATTTATAATTAATACAATCAATATAAATATTATGCCTCCGTGCGTAAGTATCTTTTTATCATAAATTTTCCATATTTTGTATACTTAAATAGATAAATAGGACAATTCTTTAAGTGACCACTAACATAAACTTTTAATTAGAATCACTTATCATATATATGAGAATTTCAAACATCAAAATACAATAATCGATATAATAAAATTATATTGACTCCAGAGATCTAAACATCAATATCAATTTGAACTCACATAAAATTTCAACTAAAATTTACATAAATTAATATAATCACACTCACTAACAATAACTGAGCATAATAATACCTGAATTTCACATAAGCTTACATCACTTATTCTATCATACACTCACATACAATACATACATAATCTAATATTATTAATACACTCTAGATCAACTTTGAGCTATACTAATGAGATAAGAATAATAATAATCTAAGTAATCACTTCAATATAAATCTTAATAATCAATCTTATTAATTACAATAATCTAATAGAGATCATATAATAGTCACTACACATGCACAATATCATATTAACAAATAATACAATATATACTTACTTTACTTAATACTGATTGTAATAAACTTTACAAAACCCCGCCCTATACAAATTCCACTGACTCGAATCTTCACTGTTTCTATAATACAAATATCTCTCTCAAAACTCTCTAATCCAGTATACGCACACAGTAGCCAAAATCAATCCGCAATAATTATAGTCTAAGAAATATAACAAGCAAGCACATCACTAAGGCTAGAATTTAGTAAAGAGATACAGCCCTACCAAAATCATAATTCAATACGCACATAAGATTTCTACATTACATCTTGAAACACATACCAAATAATTAGCTGAGCTATTCCATTTTACTCAACAACATTACGTAATATCAATTCAATTATGACACCAAAAAATATTTCAACTTGCCAATTTTATTTATTGACCACGCTAGAAATATTGTGCGAGTACTTTATATAATAATAATTCAACACTGCAAGATGGTGAGAACTCATTTATATCACATATTCCATCATGGTGCTACTCATATATCTGATTATAATTATAATCAATAATTCACTCTCACTCATAATTCTCCAATTATTTGTATATCCATTTATTCTCTTATTTAAATTTTTATTTTGGCTATTTTTATTATTGGTTATTATCTTTATATAATAATTAATATTCAAATACTTGCACATATGAGTGAATGATTATTAGCATTATGTGAATTTTCAGCCACATTACACTCTCATTAATTAATTATCTATTCTACTATATAATTGCTTGTTACCATTAATATAAGCATTTCATTCACTTTACTATGAACACTCTATTATTACTCATATATCGCTGTGTTGTCAATTATCCAAATAAAATATATCCATTTAAAAATATTCAAATTTATATTCTTCTTCTTTATCTCCTCCTTTCCATATTATCTTATCTTCATCCGCAATTTCATTTATTTGTTTAATTTGTTATACTAGTTATATTTTTAATTATTATTGATACTCCATCAATCTACTATATTCCTTTTCATTACTATCTCACTTTCCTAAATATATCTGACAGCTCCTATGCTCTCATTCTGCAAGTCCAATATATCTCTAGGTCCTATTTCAATTCACTTCCGCACGATCTACTATTCTTTACTGATCCAAATATATATATGCATCTGGCATTATTATTTACTATTATTCTCAGCATATAGTTAACAAAATTTACTTCACCTACCACTTATTAAAACTGCTTTGGTTATAGTCCTGACCACACTATTCGCAATATTATGGTCAATTATGTCAAAACATGATAGAATAAATATGAAGATAAACTTTCATTTATTATTTCTTATTTTCCAATCTGATGCTTACCATCTCACTTCTAGTTCTTAAGACGCATCAAATATTTAATCTCTTATAAGTTTCATTATCTTAATTGCTACGTATTCAAAATATATAAAAACGTTCAATAATACTACTTACCTAATTCCAACGCACCTAAAGAGAAACTTTCAAAGAATCTACCCTCAATAACGCTTTATTATACACATTTACCTTAGGAGACTTCCACAAGAGGAAACCACTTTAGCTGGCCAATAGGATAGCCAAGTGGGAGACGAGTCTGTGCTACCCTTTTCATCTGCTATTAATACTTCTAAAACTTGATTTATATGAACACCCGTCTCTATACTGTTCAACCCAATATAACCTTACCATCCTTTTAACTAATAACCTCTATATACTAATTTCTACCCAAAATACCTATTATTACCTATCTTATATATGTACCTCACTCACTCAAACTACCAACACCACACTTCCCTAAAACTACACCTCATATTACTAATTATATATATTAGTATATATATATTAATACTATATTCATATATATATATATTTATTATATATATATATATATATTTAATATATATACTATATATATTAATACTTATATATTAGAGAGAGATATATACTATACACTAAAGTACGTATAGATAAGACTATATACGTGAAGATTGATATCAATATTAAGCTTATATGAGGAACGCGAGGTAGCGGCGCAGGAGGTTATCGCCTACTCTCATACGAGAAGACGCTGGTTCATCCTCCGCGCGGAAGCGTGTGGAGAGTTTTAGGATCTACCTCGGGGGACGAGGAGATTAAAACGACGTGCGAAATGACGTTGAGGGATGGCTCTGGAGTTGTAGGAGGACAGTAGCCGGCCTCTAAAAGTATTGATTTCCTTTAGTGCACGGCCCCAGTGCGTACCGCTGTCCCTTTAGGCCGACGAGTGATGACGATACGATGCGAAGGAACAGATGAACAATGGTGAGGGAAGAATGGATTCTTGAGCACGCATGCATGCAGCCCACCACAAGGGGATCATAAGAGTCAGTGTCGATGGGAGAAGAACGGAGGAGAGAGTGTGTGAGAATATCGAGCAACGAGTCACGTCGGGTTCTTTTTGTACCTAGAGAAAACTGAAGACAGCAAGTATGAGACAGGTGGGAAGAGGAGTAGATGGTCAGTGGAGAAATAATCCGAAACGACGAGCAGACCGAGAGTGAAGAGAGAGAAGAGAGAGAGCCACGACGAGAGTGGAAAGATGATGCTCAAATGTGCTTATATTCAGTTGCATAGGGCATCGCGATGTGTGTGAGTATATGGAGTAAAATCACACCGTGTTCATTATGACCTACATTTAGACTCTCGTGATAATATGTGTGTGTCGTTCTCTCTCATTCTCATCTCTCTTATACTCTCATCTCTTTCTTACTCTCTCTCTCACTATCTCTCACTCTCTCTCCTCTCTTCTTACTCTTACTCTTTCATCTCTTACTACTTATTTCTTCTTCTTATCCTCCTCCTATTAATCTCTCTCTCTCTCGTCTACCGGCCTTTCTGCCTGCATTTGTACTCAATTTACAAGACTTATTACTGCTCACGGGTAAATACTATACTACTTTTATCTCTCTGAGCTAATCTATAAAGACGCAGCTTGTTACAACATAACCTGTCTATAGCTAAAAAAAAATATATACTTCTTTCACTGAGCTATACTAGAGGTTGATTCATGCTTTAATAAGAGTGTATAACATATACTACGTAATCCACGTCTAATATAAATCACTAAGTCAGTCTCACTATATAGTCAGTTAGTCTGACGCCATGAGATATGCTGATAAATCTGACTCATCAAACTATTTTCTACGATATTTAGTGAAATGGATAATGGAGGTATCTCGTAATCTGAAACTTTAATTAATAATATGAGATATATAATTTCATTGATATGTATTCGTATTAAGCTTACATATTACACCGGCAGAAAATTTTAAGACTCATATAGGTAATAAGGATATGTATAAAAATTTGGGGGGTAGTCTACACCTCTATATATAGAGTACGTTAGCGCTCGCTCCTTGTGGTTTGTATATATATTTACTGTATTTCACCGTGCGCGTATAAGGCATAGAATCCCTTTAAGGTTAACCTACACTAATAGGGGCAAACATTCGTAAACAACCCTGTGAAAGACATGACAAGAAACAGGACAGAAACCGAAAAGTCCTATTCTAAGTGAGAATATACATATATGTATCTATATTTAATTAGTATTAGTATTATAAATTATAATTAATTTTATATTAATTTAATTTACTATATATTTAATGATATTATTAAGGTAATCTATCATTATTATATATCTTAATTTAATTATATTTATATTTAATTTAAATTAATATATTTATTATAATAGTAGTTATTTATTATATCATTATATTACGTGTCTGTATATATTACTATATAATACATTATATATATATATATTATTTAATAATTATACTAGTGGTCCAAAGGGATACCCCTCGTAAAAGTTGTGAAGTACAAGTTCTATCTACTACACCCCTTCACGTTTTAATACCCTAGATAATATATATATCATATGATATATTATTATATTATATACTATATATAATATATCATAGTGTGTGTATATAATATTATATATATAAAATTCATACGTAGAGTAAGTTATTATATGAGTGTGAATACTATATACAGTTATACTGTCCTCCTACACTATGAGCGTGACCTCTATATATACAGTCACAGTATTATTCAGTATATAGTCCCGACGATATATAGTGCATATATCCATACTATAGAACGGTTCGCGTATATATTTCAAATCCCACTGGTTCCAGCCCTCATGTCACCCTTGATATTCAGCCTTAGATCTACTAATGGTTTCAGCGCCTTCTCCTCTCCTCGTGCTCTGATCATTACCGTACTTACTCTAACTGCTTCCAGCTTTATATACTATATATCACAGTACCCGCACGCCCAGCCAAACTGAATTCATAATATAAATACACAACCATAACACACCACAACCACACCTCAGTCACGGCTATCACACTCACTCTCCCACCACAACAATCACGGGCAAGTTACCTACCGGCGACCCCGACCACGCGAACCAGCCATTTAATAAATCACAGCAACCACAACACACTCACGAACACACGACAACTCTCCGCCACCCTACACTCGCAACCGCGTTCCGCCTAAAAAGCTGCTTACACTTTTCCATAAAATCCTCATTCATCTCTCTGCTT